>VXCM01010347.1:1967-17832 GCA_014773175.1 Lucifuga dentata | reverse complement strand
CTGATGAACAGTCTAAAAGAGAGAAAGGTAAAATTTAATCTGAAAGATATGCTACAACAAAGCTCAAGGGCTTTATGCTATTCTTTTTTGTTTCATTATTTAAGTAGAACAGGGTTAAGTGTTAGAATATGAGATTATTATTGTGTTGTTTTTTTTTTGTTTTTTTTTTTGTTTTGTTTTGTTAAAGAAATAATTGAATCCAGATCCACACTCCTCACCAGTTGGTGGCGGTAATGCACCAATTTGTTGTTTGCCAACCGCCATAAAATTTTACAGAAGAAGAAGAAGAAGCCAGAGAGACAAGAAGGCGTGTTTGTGAGTGATTAGTTATGTGATTTTCTTTTGCTTTGTTACTTAAAATTTAGTTGAAGTTTTGCAGATTTGCTTTTGGGTGTATTATTTTGATTCTTTTTGTGTTTTTGGTTACATGTGTACCTAGTTTAAATAAATACCTGGGAATAAATCACACTTGAAAACTCCAAAAATGCCTTGTACATCTGCCTCTCATCGCCTTCCGTGACCCTCTGGCTATTCTTCCCCACATGGTACAAAAACATTGCTAAAACTTTGCTAATAAGCAGAAATCCTGTGGTGAAGGTGATCCAAATGTTTCAAAGCACGGGTCAGAGGTCACCAGACAGCGAGCAGGTGTAGCTCAGAGACATCACAGAGAGATGTTAGCATGTTGCTAAGCTAGCACTGAAGGACAGACGCATGATGCCTCCCAGCTAACTGAAGCTGCATCAGACTTTCTCGGCTACAATCAGGAGAAGACTGGACAGATGGACACACACACCTCGTCCAAAGCCGTTACTCATGCAGCAACATGAGGAAGCCACAGAAGTTTGCTGCTACACAAGGACAAAACCTGGACCTTCATAGCAGCAGAGTAGATAACATCTCTCAGAGCTGATTTACTTCATTCAATATCAAGATGCTACAAGCTGTGCTGCATGGAGCTACAAAATATTAACATGTTTGGTAAAGGGTGTACTTACTGCAAAACTATGTTATGTAGAATACTAATTAATACAAATTCTGTTTGAAGTGTTTTCCCAGTTTCAGTTATTGTTAAATGTGCTACAATAAAGGCTCAACAGATATATGGCTCCAACCTAGACATTACCTACAGGAAGTAAAAACTGATTTTATTCCTAATGTACAGAATGTACTTACTTCTGATTGATACTGTAACTGTCGGCACTAATTGAAGTTAATCTGTTCTGCTCATGGAATGCCCTCGTCATAATCATATTTTTTGAGAAGTTATTAGTTCTAAGATCTGCATAAGAAATGTTTAGGTTCTTAGAAAAAGCTTGTTTCAGAGGCATTTAGGTTTTAAATGAGATACATAGCGTTGAAAATGTATATAAGTCTGAGGAACTTTGAGGCAGTTTTTGAACTGTTTAAGTGAAAAATACATTTTTTTTTTCTATTGAAATTAAATTAACTGTAGCTTTTCTTAATTTACAATGTAACTATTTTGTAAGTAAGTCTAAGATCTAATGGCGGTTCTTATTTAGTCCGATCAGTTACTAGGAAAATATGCAGGCAATTCATTTTTTTTCCATCAACAGTAATGTCAAATTGGAACTATCATGGAGACTTGAGACTTGACTTGGACTCTAATTAGTGACTCGTGTTCATCTCTTGTCACATTGACACCCACAGGAAGTTTACACGTGGGCATCTGGTGGCTTTTGATAGCAGGAGTAACAAAAACCATGCAGGAAGACTGTTCTATGTAGCTGTGACAGGGAGCTAGCACGGCGTTAGCACACGCGAAGGGAATGCAGCCGTTGTTAATGTGGCACGTTGCTGTTGCAGTGACATCTAATACAGAGCAGCGACTTCTAACGTCCGTCAGCACCTCCAGCTCCATCCTCAGCAGCCCAGCTGACTCCATTAGCCTGTGCCTCCTAACGCTATCAATCTTTTTTCATTTTTTATCATTTTTATTTTTAAATCTGCAAAATGTCCAATAGCCTAAATATTAGGCTTGTGTGACATTTCCAAATATGTTTTTTGTATCTGGCTCATTACTGCCTCCTGTGTGTAACGATCCACCTGTGTGGCTCTGCTGACGGCTGGACGCTGTCTTCATTTCCCATCAGATGTGAGAATTCAGTGGCTTTACGGTGTTTTCTAAGAGCAGGCTTCATTTTGTCAGCGGAAAAGGCTGCAGCAATGAGTATGACAAATACATCTCAGTGCTTTTTGGTTGGTTTTAATTTACTTTGCACCTATACTTTATAGTTTTTCTACTAAATATTCGCATTCCATATTCCACAATGCTGCATTTTAGCTCAGATAATTTGAGGATGTATTTTGGAATTTATTGCATGTACAGATTTTGTTCATTGAATATAGATTATCTCTGGCATGGTGTGAGATAAGATGGAACAGGAAGTGACGGAGAATGTAGAAGGAAGAGACATGGAAAGGCGACAGGCTGGAGAGAGGAAAAAGTGGCAAGAGTTGCTAGGAGATAGAGGAAGAGGAGGAGGAGGAGGAAGCTAAACCAGGTCCAATGAAGGAGGTAAAGAGATTAGCAGAGCAAAAAGGAGAAAAACGGTGCAAGGGAAAGAAAGGAGGGGAGGTGGAAACTGAAACTGAAAGAATGTAGAACAGTTTGCTATGGGATTCTCTACGATCAGTTAGCTCATCTAAATTTAATGTGGAACTGTTAGGTGTGTGTGTGTGTGTGCGCGTGCATGCACACACACAAGCATGAAAGGGATCACTATAAATAATACAGTGATCCAGTGTGTTCTTCATTAGGTTAGAGCCGTGCTGCAGCTCTAACAGTCAGGACGGCCTGGACACCAGTCAGTATGGCAGACAGGCAGACAGACAGTATGAAAGAAAATAAATATCAGATGTAGAAAGACACAGCTGTACTGCGTTTGAGAAAACATGATAGAGTTTGTGTGTGTGTGTGTGTGTGTACAGCAGCAGTCTCCACGCTGCTCACAGCCGAATTATCAGCAACATTTGAATGTTTGCATCTCCTGCTGAAGAGCTTTGTTCTGGACGAGACCTGTAACATCACGTGTCCTGACTGGTTATGCAGATGAGGAAAATGCATGTTAATGGAAATTGTGACTAATGATGCGGGCTGTCACGTCTGCGTGCAGATGACAGATTTAACAAGTTGCAACGATTGAGTAAAGTGTGGTAGTAATCAGAGCGACAGCTACTCTGTGGACTTTATCTCATTAATGTGTTCCAGCCGTACAGAACACTTTGACTATTTATCATCACACTCATATGTCAGAATGTTTCTGATCACGATGCATTCCATGCAAATTCACACCTGCATAACGTGTTGTTCTGTTTGTATGACACACGCATGCACATACAGATTTTAATACACAACGTAAAGAGTACCATGAATTCATCATCAGCAAAGGAATCAAGATGAAAAAACCTGGAGACACGAGCCACCTAAACGCATCATCCAAACCTAATTAATGTTTAGTTTGAATTTTGTTGAAATCTGTGAATTTTTAATTTTTAAATAACCTGCTAACAGACAAACGAGCAGAAATGCCACCTCTGAGGGAGTGACCTTTAACCCTCAGAATCACCTTTAACCTTCAGACTTTATCAGGACAGTTTATTCTAGAAAATTTTTCCAAACTTCATCGTTGAAAGCTCTCTTTTTTAAACTTGATTTTAGAATATTATTAAATTTAAAAAAAAATAAAATCGGCAGGGTTCTGTAAAGGTTAATAAATAACAAGGGGAAATAAATTATAAAAATACATAACACAATTGTGTATTATCAACATACATTGTTAATAAAGGTCAAAGGTCAACTTTATTTGTCTCCATGGAGAAATTTGGCTTGGGCATTGGGGTGCTGTTCCACACACACATCCATTCTACATTCAACCCTAACATTGTAACAATCACTGTAACATTAAAAGATCAATGTNACATCCATTCTACATTCAACCCTAACATTGTAACAATCACTGTAACATTAAAAGATCAATGTGCCATATGCTAAATACATATATATACAATTTACAATAATGCATTGCTGAAAGCCACAGTGCTACTGATAAAAAAAAAAAAAACACATTATGATGTTGATCTTAATTCTTCCTTAGTTTTTATTCAGTAATTTTGTTGAAGAAGGCACAAAGGAGAATTTATACTTATTTGAGCCACACTTAGGCAGCCGATATCTTCGACCTGATGGTAAAAGTTCATATTCTTCATGGAGTACATGGTTCGGATCGGACACTATTTTCCTTGCTTGTTTAAGGACTGATTCTTCGTATATCTCTTGTAAAGGTAAGAGGGGAAGCTGGCCAATAATTTTTCCTGCCCGTCCTGTCAAGCGATTGATTTGGGATTTTAATTTAACAGTTAGGTTGCCAAACCACACTGTGATACCATAACGGAGAATTGATTCAATAATTGCTTTGTAAAACACCATCATAACACCTTTATGTACTCCATAAAGTCTTAGTCTGTGGAAAAAATGAAAATGCTGACAAATCTGAGAACATACATATTCAACATGACCCATCCAACACAGACTCTGGTCGAAAATCACACCTAAGTACTTGTACTGTGGCACCTGTTCAATTATTTCTCCCTTAATAGAGATTGGCTCACATTCACCGACTGATTTAGGGTCCAACACCATTTCTTTCGTTTTTTCCATATTGCGTAACAAATTATGTGTATCACACCACTCAACAAATTTTTCAGTCTCAGCTTTGTAGAGGCCCGCATCGCTCCCCTGTTCCAGTAAACTGAGTATGACAGTGTCAACTGAAAATTTAATGGTGTAATTATTCTCATTTTGATTTCTGATTGAGAATGAGAAAATCCTCAATTCTAGAATTTTTAATAAATGAAAACAAGAGAAAAAATTTTCTCCACAAAAAGACCTAGAAAAAATTCTTTATTCAAGAAAATTCTTTCATAGTTGCTGTGGAAACGGAAACGCCGTTTTCCAGGCTTTAGCCTCCAGAGGGTTAAAGGACGTTTTACTTTGGAGACTTTATATTTAAGTGTGATGTTAGGAAAAGTGCGTTGTAATACGCGCTGTGTGACTAGTGACTTTTGTGCGAGGCTGCATCTGTCCACGTTCAGGAATCCATTTACAGCAAGTCACAGCTCCAAATTCAGAACAATTCTTTGTGTTACTTTGTGCTTGTATGTTTGATGTTTCTGTCTCAGCTGGCTGCCAGCGGCTCTGACTCGTACTGAACAGCCACACGGGATGTCACGTTCCACGATATGCC
The DNA here is from genome assembly GCA_014773175.1 of Lucifuga dentata. Classification (NCBI taxonomy): domain Eukaryota; kingdom Metazoa; phylum Chordata; class Actinopteri; order Ophidiiformes; family Bythitidae; genus Lucifuga; species Lucifuga dentata. Next base: position 12,565 of record VXCM01010347.1, on the reverse strand, counting down.
CCTTCAGGTTACGTAACACCGATCTGAGTTACAAACACCAATAATTACACATAACCCTCAAACATGGTCACAGATGTGAAATAAAACTGAGGATCGGATATTAAAGGACCATACCATCCATTTTGCATGTTTGATGATAAGTCTCAAAGAATTAACTGGAACTTTGCCCTTCAAGTGTAAAATATTTATTAATATTGTAGCGGTGCATTGAGCTGCTTTATTTTCCCAGCATGCATTAGTTAGGTGTTCTATTTTTTTTAATTAAATAGTTCTTATAAGCTTTATTCCAATCATTATGATTTTGTAAGTCTGTGATTTATTGCTTCTGTGATACTATAGTTGAAATTAGAACCCTTTTTTGTGTTTAACCCTTAGAGAGAGAGAGAGAGAGAGAGAGAGAGAGAGAGAGAGAGAGAGAGATTTAGTTGTAAATGGAAAAGTTACTTCTATTGAGTTGTCTGAATTGATTAAAGGACCATACTGCCATTTTTTATGTTTGAGCCTAATATATTCAATTTTCATACATGTTACGTTACTGACAATCATTTCCCAAAGGATAAAACCATATTTCAGTTTTCCTGATATTTTGCAAAATCTCTTCATCTTTCAAAATCAAATATTCAAGTGATACACCCACCTTAAAAATCCATGTTTCTCCTGCTAATAGTTACACAGCCTTATGAAGTCACGATCCTTTAAATTTTTCCATAAACACAGGTCTTCTTTTGGGACTATATTCCCCGGTGGAGGCATACATTCACTCCACGCTTTTTATTGAGCTTAAACACTAAAATTACATAACTTCTAAAAAAACCTGAATACACGTCTTGTTGGTGATGATGGATTACCTATCCCAAGAACGTTTACAGTATCAACAAGTTGATTTTAATAGCAGAATGAACTGAAACCAATGGAGGTCTGGAAGGTAGGAAAAACATTTTTAATTCACCGTTCCAGTAGTATGCTTTGGGAAATGATTGTCAGTAACATTACATGTATGAAAATTGAATATATTAGGCTCAAACATGCAAAATAGATGGTATGGTCCTTTAAAAGGAGGGGCTCAAATCAAATCCCACAAATAGTTCAGCAACAAACAGCTACATGTATTCACTGAGCTTCAAGCTTCAGGCAAAACAAATTCAAGGACAGATTCCTGTCCTTTAGCTGAAAGTGAAAAATAAATGTCCATATTTATTTTTGGCCACCGTCCATGTCTCATTCTCAGCTGACTTAAGCCATAAAGCCTTAAATTATAAGGACTGATTTTCTCCTGAGTTCAGTCATCTCTTAATACATTGTAATCCAGAAGTCACTGCCCCATTACCATGATATGTCTACGAGGGTTTATGATCAATATCATGGAATCAACAGTAAATCCTCTTCTGTCAGTGCTTGGTTTTAAAGAACATGTTTCCATACTGTTCTGAGCTCTGCTAAGGTGTATTTTAAAGTTTCTGATCTGCTCAGCAAGCCACAACAAATTCAAATTGCAAATATTATAGGTGCAATATTTACAATCCAATCTGACCGGACATCCTGTAATTCAGGAGAACACAGGACGGCCGCAGACAAAGACTGTGTAATGTGACGCGGGAAAGGCTGGAAGCCAAGCCGACTGAAACAGAAGAGGCCATTAAATACACCAGCCACATATAAAACACAGCCGACTTCACAATGGAGGATCAACTTGCCGATTTGTGGCAACAAAACAAGTGTTGTCAAACATGTCAGGCCAACATTCATGTTGTCTCCATAGGGCTGTACCATGAATCACGTTCATCAGATCCAGGGTTTCTTTGCCTTAGCTGCTCCACAAAGCCTAAAACTCCAGTCAGAGATAAAGGGTACCACGACGCTGGTTATCAACCGTCTTTGTCAACCCAGGCTTTCCTCATCAAGCTCTGTGCGCATTCACATAAAGGGGGTGTGTCAGCCATCATTTACCTCTCCTACTGGACAAAATGGACCAATCAGAGCTGTTTATTTCAGTCAGGAGGAGTAAAGTTATCATGCAGCGTTATGAAGATTTCAAACACATCATAACTGCTGAAAGCAATGCCGTTGCTGCAAATAAGGCTAGGGAGGAATGCTGCAGAAAGTTGCTGATAGTTTATGTGTAAGTTTTATGTAATTTACCACTCAGTGCATCTCAATGCACCGTTTATTCCTAACATGATGCTGCACATTCTACAGCTCTGACACTTTAAACCTGATGCAGCAGATTTAAATAGTATACTAAGAACTGCATTTAGGTCTGACACTGTCCATGTAGGATACATAACAATCACTTTCACTTTGACCAAATCAAAGTGAAATTAATTGTATTAGTTTGTTGACTAATCAAATTTTTAATCAGCATTCTATTAGCTGTACACTGTATACTATTAATGTATTGATAAAATGATTCATGATGTAGTACACTATTAATGTAAACGTCATACTGATTCATAATATAGTATTCTGTATTATTAATGTAAATGTCATGCTGATTCATAATATAGTGAACTATTAATGTATACCTGTGATTTTATAGAAGGCTTCTTTCATAACGAGTGTGGGCAAATGGTCAGGAACACCACAAACATGTGTACATATATATATATATATGGAGCCGTGACTTAAAGTAGCGCAAACTGTATGCATTGTGTTGCGTTTATATATATATATATAAACTTAATTTCACTTTGATTTGGTCAAAAAACTAGTGACTGTTATGCATACAGTTTGCGCTACTTTAAGTCACGGCTCTGTTCGGTAGCATTCCTAATGCATGGCTCGACAAGTTTGCAAAGGGTGACGCTCTTTGTAGTTGATTTCAAGTCAAAACTCTGAACAAAACCTGGTCTGACCAGGTTATGTCTGCAGCATGAGTTGCCATGGTGATCCAGCCAGGTTAAAAGAGAGCCACCTTCGTGATACTGAAAGACCCTGGCTTTAGACTCAACATACCTCGCTAACCCACTACTTCATAGTACAGCCCTCATGACTTCAGCATCTTTCTTTCCTTCGTGTTTATTTTTTGGTGTATGTCATCTGCCATGTTTGTTTACTCAAAAATCATGTTTGATGCTGGTTTAATGATAAGCGATCTTGTGAGATTTCCAGTTTTGACAGTGTGGACTCTGATTGATTGTGAAAGGAATGTGTAAGTGTGTGGTTTGTAGCTGTGACCATCTGTGAATTTATCATGGGTTTCTCATATTTTCAGCATCTGTTACATTGCCACTGCTCCAGTGAGCCGATCCTCAGTAACCTCTTTGAGGACGACATGATTGCTGCGATGCATGTGGTACTAATTGTTCCCTCCTGCTCTGCAGTGTGAACATGTTTTCTGCATGTGTGACTGCATGGCCTAATTCTTGTGCAAGCTGTAAATTACAAGGACATGGATATGAAATCTGTTGAAGGTGTGACAAGTAGCTGCTAGCAAACATTATCCTCTTTATTCTCTCCACCTTCAGCTTCAGTGTCTTTTTCTCAGTTAGCTGCTGGTTTTGCTGGTTTTTCCTCAGGCATTCTGAGCAGACAGCTCTGTGCCTGCAGCATGAATCAGCTGCAGCTTAGCTCATGCTGCAGTGCTTTGAACAGGCCTACAGCCTTTATCAAGCTTCTTTAAATTGACCTGAATTGTAGGACTGAGCAGCAGCAAAGTGGGACATCAGGACCTGCAATAAAGCCAGAAACAGCTTCACTGTTACACCACTGCAAGATCACGTCTGACAGAAATACATCAAATGAGAAGAAGGTTTAAGGTTGAAGTTACAATTTAGGACAATTTATGCAACAAATAACATACAAATACAATAATAAGAATTAATAATAACATAAAAAATTATGTGAAAATACAAATAAAACTTATCCTGCTGAAGGTTGTGGGAAGCTGGAGTGAATCAGCTTTCATCAGACCTCACACTCTAAACTTGTTTTAACATCTCTGTTCCTGTTCGGATAACAGCATCCACTCATCCACCTTTTCACTGCACTCTTTCACGGTCAACCACCATCCTCCAGGGCAGAAAATATAAACCTCTAATCAAATTCATGGTGCACTCATCTGTCATTTCATTTCAGGAAATGTGTGAGATTGGGCTACAAACGCAGCTCCTCGGTATAGTCTGAGATACGTAGAAGAAGTTTAGTATCTGCATCATTTTTAAGAAAGATGAGGGCTGTATGGCTGTATAAAAGATGATAAAGGATCAGTGTTGTCTTTGTAGTAAATACTCTATTTTTCACTCAAAGTGGATATTTGTACTGTTTTGCTGCCAATAACTTTGCTGTGCAGCTAGACTCAAAGGTTCCACCTTCATGAAATGAAACTTTCACCATCAGTCTCATACATAATGCAAGTAGAGAGAGCAAGGCTGAGGAAAGTCAATACTGCAGAGACTCACCTTGAACTCAGCAGTTTACCTATGAATAAACCTTACCTGTACAGCAGCTCAAGGCTGCTGTTGCTGCTGCTATAGATCACAGATTTTATTTTTGATTACCATTTTTTTTTTTTTTGATAGGTTACAATCTTTCAGACAGCCACTAGTTTCAGCTAATTTCATTCCAGATTTTACAGTATTGTTTGTTTGTTTCGTTGGATCCACATTACTTGGTGCCTCGACAACAACTACTCTTCCTGAGATCCACTCAAACAAACATAATAAAATCACATATTTAGGTTCAAATGTCCAATCACAGCATAAATCTCCAATACATATTATACAGAACACATCACAGAATCCATAAATGATAAACCTTGCAGCATATCAGTAGATTCACAGCAAACATGAAAGCCACAGCAAGCACAGGAAATCTGCCTCAGACACCAAACCATCACAGCGACCCCATAGCCTTTGTGTTTGTTGTTTCCTGGAGGCACTGAAGGACGATGACATCCGCTGCATTCATGAGCTTCATATGTTGTCAAACTTCAAAGACAAACAAAAGTAAGACATTGTAACTGAAAAATAAAAGCAGGAATGTGGTCATTTTATGGTATTTAAAAGGTTCCTGATTGGCATCAGTAGTTTGAGTGAAGAAGTTATCATGCGTACCTGCAGGCAGCTGCTGCATCACAATGCAACGCTAAAACTCATACCTCCACCAAGGCCCAACACCTCTGATATCACCCGGTTGGACACATATCAACCATTGAATCAACTTTATCAGCACAAAACAGGCCCATATGAATGGGCTAGTAGGGGCCTACTACACCTACTAGTAGGTTCAGCAGGCCGTTATTAGCAATTCCTATCACTGATCATATGACTTATCCAAGATGGCACACACTCGGAACCTCAGGAGCACACACAGTTCGGTTTTGAAGACATCTGTACCTGGAAGGAAGTCGATAAGTTCGTTGGTCTTCTTCTTTATTACTATGCATTTGTTGGGTCTGGAGGTGGGAACCAGAGGATTCTCTCTGACCAGTTTAACCTTAGACATGTGGAAGATGGGGTGGACCTGCATGGAAGGAGGGAGGGAGACGAAGCCTGACTGCCACAAGATAAATGATCTTAGATACTGGGAAAGGACCAATAAACCAAGGTGCTAACTTCTGCGACTCCACTCTAAGAGGGAAGTCCTTAGTGGAGAGCCAGACCTTCTGGCCAGGATAGTAGCCTGAGGCTGGGGTGTGCTGACGGTCAGCATATTTTCTGATACTGTAGGACAGGGTTCCCAAATAACCCTGACCCAATCTTTTTCTCTCATTTGGTAATAACAACAGAAAATATTTTTAATTTTTATTTATTTTTAAATGGAACCCTTTACAACCGGAGCAGCCCGGCAGTGGTCCCAGCACTTCCATTGTAACGTTTGCTGTGTTTTATAATCACCATTTCTCAATAAAATGGAGATATATGAATATCTACGGAAAGTTTAGATTCAGACCTTAGATTAGCTTAGACCCAAAAGCACACTAAAAGAGAGACAGACCAGTTGAGGAGGAGGGAAAAGAGCTGTGAGCATATTCTACACAAAAGAGCTGCTGGGACCACAAGGATGGATTCTGGGATGATAAGCAACTCAGGGCTGTCTCCATCTCCTGGTTTGTGTGCTCTGCCTGTCCATTAGATTGAGGATGGAACCCTGAAGATAAACTCACAGAAGCACCAATTAGCTGACAGAAAGCCTTCCAGAACCTGGAGGTGAACTGGGGGCCCCTGTCTGAAACCACATCCAATGGCAATGGCGTGTAGTCTAAATACTTGATTTGGCATGATTTCAGCAGTTTCCTTAGAAGAAGGAAGTTTAGGCAAAGGAACAAGATGAATGAATTTAGAAAACCTATCGACAACAGTCAGTGGTCTTGCCTCCCTTAGAGGCAGGACCACTATCAGATTCCACATGGCCGGATACAAAATCCTTGGCGATGTGTGACCAAGGGCAATGAGGCATGGGCAGAGAATGAAGGAGACCTGAGGAAGCCTGAGTGGACTTCTTGTGCTGGGTGCAGACTGGACGCAAAGTATTCAGCAGTGTCAATGTTCATAGAGGGCCATCAGAATCTTTGCTTGAGTACAGAGTGTGATGTTGGCCAGGATGGCAGGTTAGTTTACTGGAGTGAGCCCACTGAAGGACCTGAGGGTGAAGGAAAAAAAGAATGTTTAGCAGGACAAGAGGGGGGTGGAGGAAATTGCTGGTGAGAAGCCTTGACCTGCTCTTCTACCCTCCATGACACTGCTCCAACTAGACAGGAACTGGCAAGGATGGGCTCAGCATTTCCAGATAGCTCATTTCCACAGAACTAGCAAGAGAGAGCATCAGGCTTCACATTTCTAGAACCAGGACGATATGACAAGAGAAAGTTAAAGTGGGTAAAAAACAAAGCCCACCTTGCCTGTTGGGAGTTGAGCCGCTTGGCAGTCTTGATATATTCTAGATTTTTATGATTAGTCCAAACTAAAAATTGATGCCCCCTCCAACCAATGAGACCATTTTTGGAGTTATTGGTGGTTAAGTTATTGGTGGTTAAGTTAGCCTTAACCACCAATAACTCCCAGTTACCAATGTCATAGTTCCTCTTGAGTGTGGTAAGCTTACGGGAGAAAAGGGTGCAGGGTTGGATTTTCTGGTCTTTGGGGGGAACATTGAGACAGAACTGCCCCTACTCCCACACCTGAAGCATTCCACCTCTACAATGAACTGTCTAGCAGGATCAGGGTGGATAAGAATAGGAGCTGAGATAAAATGTTCTTTGAGTTAGTTAAATGCTTGTGGCCACTGAAAGGGATGGAGTGGTTCCAGGGAACAGATTAATAGCACAATCATAAGGCCTGTGTGTGTGTGTGTGTGTGTNGGGGTTGGCCAGTGGCTTTGGACTTGTTAAACACCTCTCAAAGGTCACACTATTCCGGTGGATACATCAGGAAAGTCTGTGGAATCACTCATGGAAATCAGGGGAGAAACAGCTGACTTTAAACAATGAGCCAAACAGTTGTTAGTCCAGCCAATAATTGAGCCCGAGGACCAATCTATGTGAGGGTTGTGACACTGTAACCATGGATAGCCCAGAATAACTGGTAACCTAATGGGTTCAGTTTCACCTCTTGGAGGTGAAACTGAACCCATTCTTGAAGGTTAAAAATGGTTAAGAGTATAGGGGAAGTCTTGTGAGTTCCCTGAGCTAGAAAGCGGCCTCCATTGCCTTCTCCAGTCGAACTGTGTTACAGCCCAGATGAGCAGTCAGAAATGCGTCCATGAAGCTCTCATCGGCCCCAGAATCAATGAAGGCCATCACTGGAACAGACAGCTGAATGTGGCCCAAGATGACAATCAGGGAGGGAAGACATCTCGTCATGGGTAGGACTTACCAGCTCCCCCTCGCCTACTGGTGAGTCTGCCCTTTTGCTGATCAGAGAGGGCAGATCAGAGCAAAATGTCCCAGCTGTCCACAATATAAGCAGAGATTATTCTGTAGTCTATGTCGGCGTTCTTCCGTGGATAATTTAGTGCGACCTACCTGCATGGGTTCTGCAGAGTCAGAGGAAGCAGGTAACGAGACCAGGGCAGCAGACAAAGGCATGGGCGTTACCCATCACTGTAGCAGAACGCTCTCTCTTTCTCTCTCTGAACTGATCTATACGGACAGTTAGCAATAGTAACGAGTCAAGGTTGTCAGACAGGTCACACAGCAGCTAGCTCGTCTTTGATTTGGTTGGATAGACCATTATAATACTCTGTAGTTTATTATTTTAATTAATTATACTCAAAAGAATGATGTAATATGACTGCGTTTCCTGTGAAAAGTTTTCATTCAGGTTTAAAGAACAGTTGAGTTTTGACTCATCTAGTTTAATTATGTTTTGTTTTGTTTTTTTAATGCAGAGGTTTTTGAAGTATATGTTGCCTTGTTTGGCCACCAAACATTATCCATGTAGCTACATCCATATTCATTCAGACATTAACGGCCCCTCCAGCAGCCTTCATGATGGATAGCCTGGTTTAAAGGACAATGCTGGCAATCGTGTATGTTTGAGCCCAATATAAACAATCCAGATATACATTATGTTACTGACAACCATTTCTCAAAATATATTACTAATTACTATATTACTATTAAACAAATATCTTACAGTGAATTTTAGATTTTTTTTTTTCCCTTCTTTCCAAATTGCTGTTGGTTTCAGTTTAATCCAGTACACTATTAAAATCAACTTGTGGAGACATGAAACACGCTTGAGATAAATAATTCATCACAGCAAACATGTCTGTTTATTTATTTATTTATTTTTATTTTTTTTGTCAAAGTAACTTTATTTAGCTGATCCAACATGGAGCTGCATGGAAGACGATGTATGTCTCCACCAGGGAAAATAGTCCCAGCCCTTTTTAATATCCCTTCTGCAGATAATTACAGAAGGGCTAAACGATCGTACCTTCTACAATCATGCATAAGTGTTAGAAGGCGAAACATTGAATTTTAAGGTGTCTGTATCACCTGAACTTTTGATTTAGAAAGATTAGGGCATTTGAAAAAATTACAGGAAAACTAAAATATGGTTTTATGTTTTGGAAATTGTTTGTCAGTAATGTAACATGTATGCAGGTTGTATATATTGAGCTTAAACATGAAAAATCAATGGTATGGTCCTTTAATAAGGCTGCAAACAGTGAGGGCAGAAAAATCTGTATAGCACTTCTCCTACATGAAATCCAACTTAAGGTGCTTTTCATAGACACTGATTTTGCAAACAAAGCAAAAACAGAAAGTAACATAGCAAAGGAAATACAACATTATTAATACAAACATATTTCTTATTCAGCTTTAAACTTCTAGTCTACGTTGATTGTAAACCTGTAGGGAATTAAATGGAACTGATGTGTGCATGCAACATACAAAAACAGCAAAAACACGGGACCAGCATGCTATACCAGCACTGCTTTAAACAATGCAGATATTACAGAAGGGCTTTGATTAATATTTGATGTTTGTGAGGATATAGCAGCCTTTAGCTGATGTGTTCTGGACAAACATCAAACACAAAGCAGCAGCTCGCGTCACTTAGAGTCTTCATTATTGATGCTCAGCCTGCTCACTGACTCTAATTTGACACATAGAACATCCTGAGATATGACATTATTAATTACATCCAGTAGTATTGACATTTACTGTTGCAGTAAAAGTTGATTTGAATCTCCAAAGAGGAAATGCTTCTCTAAGGTCACAGAGAATAATGTTTCATTCTGTTTTGTGGTCTGTGGTCAACTGCATTATGAATATTAAAAAGCAGCATTCACATCAAACAAAAGCACAAGTTTTGATTAATGCTTATCACAAAGTGACTGTATACTACTGTATATACTTGAGTACAATAAACAGATTCATAAACATTTAAAGTCAGAGCTCGTGTAAAGTCAGTTAGAATATCTGTGTTTGCATTTTGTCCCTGTTCAGATTCAGATTGTGTGTTCACAGTAAAGTGGATCTTCAGCTTTATTCATCTCTCTTTTGTTTTTGTTCTACCTTCCCTGTGGAATTTTTCCTTCTCTCCTTCTGAGGCTTTGCTGTCAAATCCATTCAGCTCTTCCTGCTTTCAGCTATGCTACGGATGATAAGTCTCAAAGAATTAACTGGAACTTTGCCCTTCAAGTGTAAAATATTTATTAATATTGTAGCGGTGCATTGAGCTGCTTTATTTTTCCAGCATGCATTAGTTAGGTGTTCTGTTTTTTTTTAATTAAATAGTTCTTATAATCTTTATTCCAATCATTATGATTCTGTAAGTCTGAGATTTATTGCTTCTGTGATACGATAGTTGAAATTAGAACCCTTATTTGTGTTTAACCCTTAGAGAGAGAGAGAGAGAGAGAGAGAGAGAGATTGTTTGTTTAGTTGTAAATGGAAAAGAGTTACTTCTATTGAGTTGTCTGAATTGATTAAAGGACCATACTGCCATTTTTTATGTTTGAGCCTAATATATTCAATTTTCATACATGTTACGTTACTGACAATCATTTCCCAAAGGATAAAACCGTATTTCAGCTTTCCTGATATTTTGCAAAATCTCTTCATCTTTCAAAATCAAATATTCAAGTGATACACCCACCTTAAAAATCCATGTTTCTCCTGCTAATAGTTACACAGCCTTATGAAGTCA
>VXCM01010324.1:0-16868 GCA_014773175.1 Lucifuga dentata | reverse complement strand
ACACACACACACACAACACACACACACACACACACACACACACACACACTTTTTGAAAAGATATTTGAAAAGTCTTAATTTGGCATTTTATACTGAATTTTTGCATTTAACTGGCCATGTAAAAATACTCAAAAAATAAAATATATTTTGTTGACAAAATTTAATGAAACAGGTGACATTTTTTTTGTTTTTTAAATTTTTGTTTCAGAGAACTGAAGGTATACGACTGCAACAGACTGAACTTATTCCAGATTAATTATTCTAATTGGTCTAAAATAAACCATCTGAATGAACCAATAATAAAACACAAAACACTGACAAGATATTTTTACATGCAAATTACACAGATGTTTTTTCCAAACCAAATTTGGTTGAAAGTTATAAACTCAGAAATTTTGTGAGATCAGGTAGAAAGTTGTTATTTTATTTGACAGAGCATCGCATAAAGCTTCTTCATCCTCACACACCTGAAACCCACAGCTGACTCACCTTCCCGTCCTGATGTGCTGCTCAGGTCTGGAAATGTCAGATATGAAGCAGAAAAGCAGAGAAATTGTGCAGAAATCCTGTGAATGAAGTCGCGTTTCCACATCGGACCGCTCCACTTCTTACCGCTGCTATTCTCAACCTAAAGCTGCTTACTGAGTCTAATCTGCTGAGCCGCTGTGATCTCAGGCTGAAGCTTTTCCACTGTCACATGAGAACATTTACCTGCAACAAAAGCAGGTAGCTTCACTTTCAACACCTTTCTGCAAGTTTAAATAATGTGGCTGCATATTTAAAGGACCATACCACCCATTTTCCATGTTTGAGCTGAATATATTCATGTAACTTTACTGACAATCGTTTCCCCCAAAAATAAAAGCTTTCCTTTTTCCTTTCCTTTTATTTTGCCAAAACCTCTTAATCTTTCAAAATCAGATGTTCAGGTGATACACACACCTTAAAATTCAATATTTCACCTGCTAACTTGTACACGATTGTAGAAAGGGACATTCATTTTTAATTTCTTGTTAAAAGCCGTCTTCTCTTGTTACTATACTCCCTGACAGAGACGTATATTGTCTACATGTTGGACTGATTAAATAAGTAACTTCAACAAAAAAAATGTAATAGATGTGTTTGTTGTTTCTCAAACACATTTTAAGTCTCTATAAGTTGATTTAATGTTGTATTGGAATGAACTGAAACTGACCAGGCAAGAAAAACAATTTTAATATTTACCACCCCAGTATTTTGGGAAATGATTATCAGTAATGTAACACCTATGCAGGTTGTATTTATTGGGCTCAAACATGCAAAAGGCCCAGTATTGTCCTTTAATGGTGACTGGAGTCGGAGGCTGCTGATATTTGCTGTTGTCTCGTCCCACAAACACACCAGAGTCATTTTACTTTGCAGACATTTATTACACAAATAACATCGTTACTGAAAATAGTATAATTCTTGCAGCAAAATCCCCAGTGTGTCACAATAAATATCTGACGGCTCCTGAACGCGCCACAGCTCAAGCTTTTTACTGTAGATACACAATAAGTATTCATGTGAGGAAGGAAAGGCTTGAAGTGAACAGAAAAATGTTTGCAACTTTTCGTGGGACTGACCAGGAGCTAATATGGGAATCAGCACCTGTATGGACTCATTATATACACTCTGTGTTAGGGATGTGAATAGGTTTAAAAAAAATCTAATTAATTGCACAGATTTCTGCAGTTTATCGCAATTAATCACAGAAACTTGTAATCATTACACACTGAATCACCAACTAAATGTAGATTAATTCCCTGTTTAAATCCCTGTTTTATCTGCTTTATTGAACTGTTTCTTTAGTTTGNATGTAGATTAATTCCCTGTTTAAATCCCTGTTTTATCTGCTTTATTGAACTGTTTCTTTAGTTTGTCGCAGAAACAAGAGAACAACAATTTATTTATTTTATCTTAAAGGAGTAACTTTATTTTGTAATGGATTCATTTTATTTATTTTCATGATATACTTTCTTTTGGGTTAACTAACACTTTTATTGAGTTCAGAGCAGAAACTAGCTTGGTTGACATGTTAAAAGATGTGTGCATGTTATTCATGGCTTCAAGCTGGAATCTGGTCAAGGCTGACATGTTCACGTAAGAAAATCATCTTATTCTGAAAATATGACTTTATTCAAGGGGAAGTTTCTCTTATTCTGAAAAGAGTGAATCCTGTTTGTGTAGCATTAATTAGTGTTAGCTTCAATACATCACGCGCAGCAACGCGATAAAGCTAAAGTGAGGCTAAACGGCTGTGAAGTTCTTTTAGTAGTTTCTACGTTTTTGATGAATAAAGTTAAAACGACACACTGCTGAGTTTGTCTGGTTTCAACAAGAACCATCACTAACTTTTTAAAGCAGAATTTTATCTTTTTCCCTTCTCCACAATTAGCATGAGCATATAACGTTAGCCACAAGAAGTGGAGGGAAAAACAAAAACATTAGCATAGCCTCAGGAAGTGAAAAAAGGATGTGTTAAACTGTCTGCATTAATCGCAAAAATTAACGCATTAATTTTCCTACATACATATTTGTACTTAACGGAGCTTCCAGGTAGATTCAAAGCCTTGGAGATGTTTTCATATCCTCACCCGATGTGGGTCTTTACACAACTTTGTGACGGACGTGTTAGGAAGGTCTTTGAGCCTGAACTCAAGCTTGCCGTCTTTGTGTTTGGCTTTATTTCAGTCCTCAGGTTAATTCTGTGATTCCAAACGTGTGTTAGACTGCTAAGTTATCATGTGATCTAGAAGGCGATTTGAAGGCAGGAGGTTGTTCCTGAGATACTTTAAGTGATGCTACATTAAAGGGGGTGAATACTTATAAAACCGAGAAAATAGAGTTGTTGTTTTTTTTTTAAATTAATGCAAGAAACGTTTTAGAATTATTTTTCCATTTTGAAACTATTCAGTATTTTGTGAAAAAATCTGGATTTAATGCATTTTAATTCTGGACTTTAGGTTAACAAAATGTCAAAACTGTTAAATGGAGGTGTATTCATTTTGTATGCATGGTACATATATATATATACATAATGCATATATATATATATATGTATGTGTGTATACATATATGTATTCTACACATATATACACACACACACATACTGTATGTATACACATATACATGTATGTGTATATACAGATACACACATACATGTGCGTAACAGTTTTCAGTTCACTTGAGCCTACTCCTTGCATTTGTTATATTTTCACCGTGTTTACAATGAATTTATAAATACAGTGCTTGAGACTCGGGTATTCCAAAACTTTTGATTGGCATTGTCCACATACACACATACATACACACATAAATATGTTATTTTTTTTTTCTTTCACTTGAATGCAATAGAAATAAATGCAATATAAGCTATATTAGCAGCAGCTATTTTCATCCTGTGGTGGGTTTTGTAGTGAGGATGATACGACGAATGGAAATGGAGGAACTAAAAGGCACAAATAACACATGAAATGTGATTTAACCGTGTGGAGCAAACAGTTGAATTAATGCAGTCTGAGCAGATTTACTACATGGAAGAAATGTATGATTCATATGGGAAAAAGCTTACCTCATCTGTGCTGTTTTCCACTTAAATATACATATATACATATACTGTATACTATATTAGTGCTGTCAAACTATTCATGTTTAAATATGTTAATAAATCCAGCTTCAGTTCATTCTTAATTACATACTGAAATATTAATAAAAAATTTTAAAAAAAAAACACTGTTTCTAGCTTTATTATTGTTAAAATCCAAATAAAACAGCCTGGATTCAATCAGAAGAAAGATGCTTAAGTTTTACCATGATATAGAATTAAAGGTCAACTTATACTTCCAAACTGTGCACAGTAGTGGACAGCAGACACGGACATGGTTCTGTTTATACATTCTGGCGCCTGCTTGGAAGACGTGTTCCACACGTGCAGTAGCGTAGCGTAGCATAGCATAGCATCTGTGCGGTCACAAAAAATTGGAGGTACATGGATGTCCGCACAGAGGCTTACGCGCTCTGATGTAAATGGATGATGAAACTTATTTCATGGACCCTAACGTTCTCACATACGTGTAAAGCATAAATGAGCCTTAAGTATGATTTTTGACAGCCTAATATAATAATAGTATATGGTCCCTGTTACTTGGCTTGAGAGTGAAATAATTTTTTGCACAAATAAACAATAAGATTGGCAGCCAACATGGTTAATGTGATGAGTAATGTAGATTCTGGCCATCTGAGCGGAGGGATGGTCGCCAGCCTCAGTAAAGTGGGCGGCGGCTAACCTCTGGATTCATGGTCTAGGATGATGAAACGGGAGGAGGAGGAGGAGGAGGTGCAGAGTACTCCTCCTTCTCTGAGTCACTGCTCTCCTCGTCATCCTTCTCCTGGTCGCTTCCTTCAGTGCTGAGCTGGTCGAAGCCTTGACGGCTGTAACCTTTATGTGATGCGAAAAAATTCCCCAGGTTCAGACCGCCGACGGCTTTACCTGAAAAACAGCAGCCAGAGAAAACAAAGTCAGAGTCTCACCTGAGGGTCTGAAAAGGTCTTTTTCTGCTGTGGAGCTAAAGCAAAGAAAACCAGGATAATCAGAGCAATGTAAAAGCAAAAAAAGAAAAAGTGGAATTTCCTTCATTTCTGCATCATTTAGTCATAAAATGTGCCTGATGATCTGAGTCACAACAACAACACAATGTGCTAAAACTGATTGGAAATAAAGCAAAACATACCAACCATTTTGCATGTTTGAGCCTAATATATTCAATTTTCATATATGTTACATTACTGACAATCATTTCCCAAAGGATGAAACTGTATTTCAGCTTTCCTGATATTTTGCAAAATCTCTTAATCTTTCAAAATCAAATATTCAAGTGATACACCCACCTTAAAAATCCATGTTTCTCCTGCTAATAGTTACACAGCCTTATGAAGTCACGGTCCTTTAAATTTTTCCATAAACGCAGGTCTTCTTTTGGGACTATATTCCCCGGTGGAGGCATACATTCACTCCACGCTTTTTATTGAGCTTAAACACTAAAATTACATAACTTCTAAAAAAACCTGAATACACGTCTTGTTGGTGATGATGGATTACCTATCCCAAGAACGTTTCAAGTATCAACAAGTTGATTTTAATAGCGTACCAGAATGAACTGAAACCAATGGAGGTCTGGAAGGTAGGACAAACAATTTTAAATCACCGTTCCAGTAGTATGCTTTGGGAAATTACTGTCAGTAACATCACATGTATGAAAACTAAATATATTAGGCTCAAACATGCAAAATGAGTGGTATGGTCCTTTAATAGCAGGATAAACCGTGACTTGTTAATATGAAGTAGCTCATTAACATGCTGATTTTTACCTGAAACACACCTGACAGCAACGTGTCATTAACAGGACAACAGTGAACATAAGTGAATCTTTATGAATGAGCTTCAGTTATCACAGTAGGCTACTTATTTCTTAGTGTGACGCTGTGCATGAATTTTTTTATGAATCCCGCCCATACAGGTTTTGGAATTGGAATCCATACCAAGCTCAACAGAATTTCCATATGCTGTTCATGAAGAAATCCCAGAACCTGTTTTTCTTTTTTGTTTGTTCTTTTACAGAAAGGAATAGTCTAAAATCCTGATCAGCAGCTAAAGGAAATAAAAGCTTCTGCCGTTATTAACAAGTACATCAGTTTGCATAGGAATGTGTTTATTATTATGACTTGGATGGAGCTCAGCCCACATTTTGAAGAATTAATGCAGAAATCCAGGTCATTCCAAAGCAGCGGCGACATGATGGAGCTGTTTTTAGCACTCAATCGCTCTGAATGATAAAGACATGTAACATACCTCTGATTTTGCCTAAGATCCCGCCTGCAGCAAGTGGCTCTGCTTTCACCTCATATCTATCTGCAAACACAAGATTCAAGCTGAATGCTGAGCAAACACACACATCTATACATATTATATCAAACAATGGAGACTAAACTTAAACTTTGACATATTCATACATATTTGACATATTCAGACATATTCATACTTAGAGGAGCATACCAGTGATTTTGCAGCGATAAATACTACCGTATATACTTGAGTATAAACCAATCTCGTATATAAGACTATATAACCCTGATGTTGTTCCATCAATTTATTTATTTAACAGATTGCCTGTTTTTCTGGGTATTGTCATAGTATTCCTGTGATTTTCTGAAAATAATCCACGTACCGGTAAACATGATATTTATTTCAGCAGCTGATTATCGTAACTGACCAATCACAGCAGAGCTTACTGGCCTCCACAATATGTGCTGGGTAAGATGTTTAGTCAGGAACTATCTCACTCTAAAGTCTGATTTAAACTATTTTCTATGGGTAGTGGTAATGGTAGTATTTCCACCTCTGGAAATTTCCTTCTCTGGGATCAAATCTGAATTNGGTAGTGGTAATGGTAGTATTTCCACCTCTGGAAATTTCCTTCTCTGGGATCAAATCTGAATTTCTTGCATAAGCCGATCCCCGATTTGCTTTGTGACATTTGGTTAAAAAAATATACTATACTACTACTTATACTCAAGTATATACAGTATCTGCATAGATGTGACATCACTGACCACATTTTCCATTTTATTCTCATTCTTACTGTTTTTTCTCCAGCAGATGAAAAGCCCGACGGAGACGACCAGCAGCAGAGGGATGAGCAGCAAGGTTGTCATGACGGCGGGGAAAACCCCCTGCTTGCTGCGCGGCGTTGCTGCGGTCTTGTCCGCGTGCTGCTGTGGTTGGGTCTGTGGTTGGGTTTGAGTCTGGAGCTGCTTCTGCTGGATGGCGGCCGTCGACGCGTTGTGCTCAGGCCTCAGCTTCGTCTGGACGAAGGCCTCCACTTCTAAACAGGAAAAGGGTTCACACTGCATTATTTTTTAAAGGACCATACCACCATTTTGCATGTTTGAGCCTAATATATTCAATTTTCATACATGTTACATTACTGACAACTATTTCCCAAAGGATAAAACCGTATTTCAGCTTTCCTGATATTTTGCAAAATCTCTAAATCTTTCAAAATCAAATATTCAAATGATACACCCACCTTAAAAATCCATGTTTCTCCTGCTAATAGTTACACAGCCTTATGAAGTCACGGTCCTTTAAATTTTTCCATAAACACAGGTCTTCTTTTGGGACTATATTCCCTGGTGGAGGCATACATTCACTCCACGCTTTTTATTGAGCTTAAACACTAAAATTACATAACTTCTAAAAAAACCTGAATACACGTCTTGTTGGTGATGATGGATTACCTATCCCAAGAACGTTTAAAGTATCAACAAGTTGATTTTAATAGCAGAATGAACTGAAACCAATGGAGGTCTGGAAGGTAGGAAAAACATTTTTAATTCACCGTTCCAGTAGTATGCTTTGGGAAATGACTGTTAGTAACGTAACATGTATGAAAATTGAATATATTAGGCTCAAATATGCAAAATGGGTGGTATGATCCTTTAAGGCTCTGAAGCAGCAGCTCTCTGGCGTGTTGAGTGCTCGGCGGACTACACATGATCAGCGGTGAATTTGCACGAGGCGGTTTATGTGTCGTGGTTTTTCGTGTTTTTTGTGTTCCTGCTCTGCATGTCTTCCAGGCTGATTAGCTTCTCCTCCATAGTTTCTGCCTCGGTTTAAAGGTTGTGTGATGTGATGTGATTATGTGACAGCGAGCTCACAGCGGGATTTTTGTGTCTTGGCACAAAATAAGACTTTGCACATAAAAATTTTACACAAAATTCCAATGATGATATTTATGCTTTCACTTAATCTGCAAACATACATGAGGTGCTGTGTAAAAACTCCACAGCTACACTTTCAAGTGCTTTTTTTTTTTTCATCTTTACATGCAACAAATAGAAAATTAAATCTTGCTTAAAAAAAAAAAAAAAATTATTTTATAAATAAATATGTTATAATCATACTTTATAAAAACTCACCTTCAAGTTCCTGAACTTCTATTCCAGCCTTCTTGACGGAGCGATGAGCTTCTGAAAAGGTAAAACACTTACATACATGTAATAACAACAATAAGCTGAATTACAGGTACACAGTTCATATGAAGAGCTGCCTCAGACAAAAAAGACAAAATTTTTACTGTAACTATGCAAAGAGAATATTGCATTACAGTTGGATCTATACAAATAAGTTAAAGGACCTTACTGGTGGTTTTGCAAATAAATATAACCTGCATACATGTTACATTAATGCCAACCATTTCCAAAAACATACTACTGGAGCGGTAAATATTAGAATTGTTTTTCCAACTTTCCAGACTGCCGTTGGTTTCAGTTCATTCCAGTATGGTAAAAATCAACTAGAGTTGAAACCTGTTTAAGTGCATGTGCGGGCCGGTGAAGCCCTTTGAGAAACTGTACTATGTGATATTGGGCTACAAATAAATTTGACTTTAGATAAATAAGCCTTCACAGCAAACATGATGTTAATTTTTTTTTGTCAAAATGTCCAACACGGAGCTACATGGAAGAAAATGTATGTCTCTGCCACAGAATATAGTCCCAGGAGAAACGGCTTTTACTGAGAAATTAAAAATAACTGTACCTTAAACAGTCAGGTGAATCATTGAATTTTAAGGCGTTTGTATCACCTGTACATTTCATTTTGAAAGATTAGAGGATTTGGCAAAATAACAGGAAAACTAAAATATGGTTTTATGTTTTGGAAAATGGTTGTCAGTAACATAACATACAGTATGTATGTAGTATTTATTGGGCTTAAACATGCAAAATCACCGGTATGGTCCTTTAAGATCTAATCTGTGGATAAGAATGCTTTATAAATGAAGCTCGTTGTTTGATGGATCACAGTGTTCAAGATCAACTTACTCTCAGAGGTAAATTTAAAGACAAAGTGGTCCTCCACATCCGCAACGAAGACGCTGCCGTCGTTTGTGACGACGATGTCATGAGGCATTTTAAACTCCTGCAAAAGAAGAAAAGCTGAGTCAGCATTAAAAAAACCCAACTTCTATCTGTAGCAAGAGCTGCAGAAGCATCCTGCAGCAAAATGCAGAGACGCACCAGCACACTGTGTGTGTGTGTGTGTGTGTGTGTGTGTGTGTGTGTGTGTGTGTATTTATGAATGTGTGTTACCTGCTTCTCTGGTCTGAAAACATCCACAACATCCTTGGTGGAGTAATTTATCACAAAGCCTCTGAGTGAGGCAGAGCGGCCATATGGGACTTCACCATTTACTGCAAAGATCAAACCACCTTCACATGCACATGTGCATACAACACACACACACACACACACACACACACACACACACACACACACACAATTTTCAATCAGTTGTGATTGCGTGATATAACATAAAAGCTTGAATTAGAAAACACAAAGCATAAATATCTTTACATTTGGAATGAAGTGAGATTGTAAATTAGGACAAGATTTGGTTCTAATTTACAATTTCACAGTTGCTGTGGTGTTTGGGTCAGTTGCTAGGGTGGTTGCTATGGTTTTTGGAATGGTTGCTATGGTGTTCTGAATTGTTGCTAGAGCAGTTGCTATATTGTTTTGGGTGGTTGCTGGGGCATTTGCTATGGTGTTCTGAGTGGTTGCTATATTGCTTTGGGTGGTTGCTGGGGCATTTGCTATGGTTCTGAGTGGTTGCTATATTGTTTTGGGTGATTGCTGGGGCATTTGCTATGGTGTTCTGATTGGTTGCTATATTGCTCTGGGTGGTTGCTGGGGTGTTTGCTGTGGTGTTCTGAGTGGTTGCTATATTGCTCTGGGTGGTTGCTGGGGTGTTTGCTGTGGTGTTCTGAGTGGTTGCTATATTGTTCTGGGTAGTTGCTGGGGCGTTTGCTATGGTGTTCTGAGTGGTTGTAGAGTGGTTGCTATATTGTACTGGGTGGTTGCTGGAGTGCTTGCTATGGTGTTCTGAGTGGTTGCTAGAGTGGTTGCTATATTGTTCTGGGTGGTTGCTGGGGCATTTGCTATGGTGTTCTGAGTGGTTGCTATATTGTTCTGGGTGGTTGCTGGGATGTTCTGAGTGGTTGCTGAAGTGGTTACTATATTGTTCTGGGTGATTGCTGGGGCCAGCCCTTGGGACTTGGACAGAACCTTTGAAAACAAATCCTCACTACTTATAAATCATCCTGCCCGNCCAGCCCTTGGGACTTGGACAGAACCTTTGAAAACAAATCCTCACTACTTATAAATCATCCTGCCCGGGTTTGAGGTTGTTAAGCTGCAGTTCCAGCACAGACATTTGGTTACTGCAAAGCATATGGAAGCATGTTTCCCTGATACACAAGGCCAGACACCACAAACCGCCGCAGGTCAATTGGAGGCCTGTGTGAGGGTGGTACCATCGCTCTGAACAATCAGTCCCAGGATAACAAGCATCTTGAATTCCCATCCTCTGGAGCAAGTTTTTCATCCAGTCATCAACCAAAAACTCTCTGGATAACTTTAGGGCAAGGCCTGAGGCCAAGAGGACGCGGGGGTTTTTCAGAACCTTTGCTATGGTGTTCTGAGTCGTTGCTAGAGTGGTTGCTATATTGTTCTGGGTGGCTGCAGGGGTGTTTGCTATGGTGTGCTGAGTGGTTGCTAGGGTGGTTACTATGGAGTTTGGTGAAGCGGAATTTGACCCTTTCATGTTTTATGGATCTCAACCAAATGATCCGATACATCCCAACTTTTCCCTAAATTTCGCGGTCATAAACATAAACAACTCTTCTTTGTTGTGATGTATTTCCAAGAAGCTCAGTTTCTGTGAACTTTTCACTTCAGCTTCATAAACACTCTTGTTACCTCTATATATACTGTATATGTATTTATGTATGTTATCTATACATTTCAATATGTTAATGATGTTAGTGTCATTGTACATAGTTGCCTATACAGAGACTTTTCTCTTCTGTTGACTTTGACGGAACAAATGCATGAAATCTGCACTGGACCTGGTGTGAAAGCTTTGTGTGTGTGAGTTTCCGTGTGGATTTTCCCCACAGAAACCCACACTGAGGTTAACCCAGAGGAAAAAATGGTCATTTTACACTAAATTAATAATAAAACTCACCGCCGGCAGGGCTGTAGGTAATAGCAAACACTTCCCCTCCAAACTCCTCCTTCTTAATTTCCTTGACAAATTCTCCAGATTTGGATAGAAAGCATTGGATGCGTCCATTTTCCCTGTCAGCCACACACACTTCTTCTCTGTCAGGAAGGAAAACCAGGCTGTGTGGGACCCGAAACGGAATCCGCCGTCTTCTGTCAGAGGACCCTGAAGTCAAAAACACCAGACATGACAGACACATCATACGTGTGGATCCTCTACAGCTGCCTGCTGACATATAAACCTGATCACTTATTAACTGTTCATTTCTTCTGTATGCTAGGACATAAAGTTTACCACATATCATGTACCAACGCTATATTTACCTACAGCTTCATGCCCAGCGCAGACTATTTTTTTTACCTATATATGATTTTTTGGGACATTTTAAGTAGCTCATATCTGATATGTGAGTTTAGTTTTGATCTAAACATCCCAGATGCAGAAACGCAGGTTTGTACACGTTCACATTTCAGAGACGGATGTAAACAAAATGCTGCTATGGACAAAAATGGACAGAAA
This sequence comes from Lucifuga dentata, assembly GCA_014773175.1. Classification (NCBI taxonomy): domain Eukaryota; kingdom Metazoa; phylum Chordata; class Actinopteri; order Ophidiiformes; family Bythitidae; genus Lucifuga; species Lucifuga dentata. The sequence continues at coordinate 5,203 of VXCM01010324.1, read as the reverse complement.
TATTTCTATAATCTGTTTCTTTCTGCAGCATCTTTAACTGTCACAAATATTGATCATGTTTTCAGATGGAGAAGAAGGATAAGAGTGTTAAGATAATAAGGTGATGTATTGCGGCAATATGTTGCAGCAATGACTGCTGCTACCTTAGCTCACAGGAAGTCTGGATGCAAGCGATGACTCATGGTGGATCACGTGCTGAAACTTTGACAACGATCAGTGGATCAGAAACTTTCCAATGTGGAGAGAAACATCAAATATGTTGTGCATATCACCAAGATTCTCAGGATCTGTGGTTTGGTCATGTGATCAGGGGTGTAGCAGTGGGAGGAGCCTGTTATCACACACTGACACGTCTGTTTGACAGCATGTTAGTCCTCATTCCTGCTGATGAAGCGTGAACATCGTATTGATCGATTACATCATTAACCTGTGATAAAGTAGTGTATTTTATTAGGTATGAGTCAGAACGTCAGGTAAATTCTGACCTGTTTGATCACATTATCAGATATTCATATGTATCTGATTTAATTCCATATATGCATGTGACCTTAAACAGATGTGAGAACATCTGATTCCATACCCTTTCCTTTTTTAACCGTTTTCACATGTATCATATCTGATACATGAGCAGCACAGGTGAATCAGCTGTTTGTGTGTAAATGTAGCACAGAGACTTCTGGATTGAACTGCATCAGACATTTCATTCAGCTTTACTGTACTAACATCATCAACGCTCACACACAACCAGCTGAGGTGTGTGTGTGTGTGTGTCTGTGTGCTTGACAAATTTACACACAATATACAGTATGTGTGTGTGTGTGAGTGTGTGTGTGGATGTGCCTGTATATGTGAGTTGTGTATATGTGTGTGTGCACGTGTGTGTGTATGTCTGTGTGTATATGTGTGTGCGTGTGTGTGTGTGTGTGGGNGGGGGGGGGGTGTATATGTGGATGCGTGTGTGTGTATATGTATATGTGCATGTGTATATGTGTATGTGTGCGTGTGTGTGTGTGTGTACCTGTGTGCGTGTGTGTGTGCGCATGTGTATGTGTGCATATGTGTGTGTGTGTGTGTATGTGTGTACATGTCTGTATGTGTGTGTGTGTGTGTGTGTGTATATGTCTGTATGTCTGTGTGTGTATATGTCTGTGTATGTCTGTGTATGTGTGTGTGTGTGTGTGTGTGTGTGTGTGTGTACCTGCGCCCCACTCAGACAGGTATTTTCCCTCAGCAGAGAACTTCAGTATCCTGGCGTTGCAGTATCCGTCAGAGATGAAGATGTTGCCGGTTGCCGTGTCGACAGACACATCTGTGGGCTGGCAGAAGTGTTTGCTGTCACTTCCTGGTGTGAAAGCTTCACCCAGCGCCAGGAGGACCCGGTCTCTGCCGTCTCCGCTCAGCTTCAGGACCTGACGGAAAGAAGGGAAGTAAAAGCAGCATCTTCTCACACACACACACACACACACACATACGGAGCGCTTCACAGGTTTTACAGAGGTTATTAATATACCAGAGATGACCTGCAGCTCACCTGGTGAAGAGCCACGTCAGTGACCCAGTAGTTATTATCCTGGTCTGTTGTTATTCCATGAGGCAGATAAAACCTGTAACCAGAGAAACGCAGCATTAAAACACTCCTTCCTCTTTCCCTCTGATCACCGCCTCTCTTCATACCCAACAGGAAGAAGACGGAAGCTCGTCACGACTCACATGTTTCTGCCGGAAGCCTTGAGGATTTGCCCTTTGACCGGGTCCACAACCAGAATAGTGGACTGCTGGATGGGACCGAGGGACTTCTGCTGGTACTGAGCCGCATCATCAAAAGACCTGCAATTTAAAAAAAAATGGATTATTTAGTTTGTAGTTACATTTAACTTCTTAAGATCACTGAAATTTTGTGCATTTTTATGTATATCTGTCCATTTTTTAACTGTTTATAACAGTCATCCTCAAAATCTGGACTCTGGTCTGGATCCAAATCAAACCACAACTGTCTCTAGACTGAGTAAATTCTACTTTTCATATGTATTATAATTTGTATTATCTGAGAGACATCGCTGCAACGCAACGAGTCAAAATTCTCTGCTTTCTCCACAGCAAAGTGAAACCGAACGTCTGACTGCTCCATGTCTGTGAGAATGTCTGCTCTGCTTTGGTTTGGTCCAATCACATTCAGCGTCTGTCATCTCCATGACAACGATGGGTTGACACAGCGTTGGGCTCATTAAGAGTTGATAGTGCAGGTAGTTTCATCAGCCCCTCCCCCCCCAAATTCTCGGTAATTATGATTCCAATCTGACCCTGGCCTGACTGACTTTCATGACTTATTAAAGTTTTAAAGTATTTAAAGTATTTAATAAACGGACCTTTGACTTGTTGAAACTTTTCTTTGTGGCCCTTCAAGATTTGTATTTTAGTACTCCTGTTCATAACCTGAAGATCCTGAGTAACGGACGCATGTTTGTGGTATTATTATAAACAATCTGAGGTTTTCTAACCTCAAACAAGGATTAAATGCAGAAAATAAAGACCTACTTGTTGTTTTTTTTACATTTCATGTTTAAAATGAAGTCAGTCATAATATGAGCCATCAGACTGAAATTCACAGGATTTCTTCCTCAACATGTCTACAATGTGTGTAAAACGTTTAAGGTTGATACAGCATCATTATATCTGAGATATAATGATGTTAATGGACCAAACCAAACCAAAACCTCTCCAACGTAACCAGATGATGACCAGTCATTTTGATGATGCTGAAAATGTTATGTATGTATAAATGTTATATTGACTATAAAAATGTGTTGGAACGCTTTATTGTTTTGATCATTTTATCGTTTTTACAGCAAAGTCTTGATGGGCTATTCTGTTAGTACTCTCTCTCTCTCAGCTCTTTTCATTGCTATAGTGTCAGTGGTTTTTACATGGAGCAGCTTTAATTGGATGATTCTAGCTGCCAGTCAAACGCGCGTGGATTTGCTCTGATAATTGGCCGATTGAACATCAAGTAAACGTAGAATTCTGCATCCTAGAAGTACATTCACAGCTTGTTTGCTCCTGTGCGTGAACTAATTCCGGAAAACCAAGCATTAATGATTGCTCACTCGGTCGATCCTGTGAAATCAAATAAAATCCTGTAGCTGTGATTAGTTGATGAATGATGCAGAAATCAAACGGAGGAGTTTGTCCACTTTCAGTCCACGTTATTCTCATTTGATTTAACTTACGAGCTTTGTTAGCTTCCACCAGTAGCCAAGACTTACACATTATGTTAAATATATCCATCAGATCTCATAAGACATGGTTTGGTTTTTACATCCTGATCACAGGGACTTACTTCTTCCCCCACTGGTGGTCTCCTCTGTGGAAAATCACCAGATTACCGTCCGAGTCCAGGGCAAGTCCTGACACCTGACCCAGCTGGAGAGGACTGTGTGGCCATGCTGAGACCTGCTCCAAATGGTAGCCTGAACCACACACACACACACACGCACGCACACACACACAGAAAAATCAGGTGAGATTTTACAGGTCTAATGATAATCCACACTTTTAAGTGCTTCCCACAGAAGAAAACACAGAAAGTGTGAGACAGGCATACATAAACATATAAACATACATAGTGTAATCATACATAAACATAAGCGTGAGTGTGTGAAGTTAGAGTCCTTCCACGTTTTCTCTCAACATGTCTCCTTTTTGATCACACCAAGTTATTTTTGCTGTTATCTGTTCATACCAAAGCTAGCACGGAGTTAAGTTGGCTAAGTGAAGTGAAATGTCCAAAAATGTTGGGCGGGATTCATAAAACATGCTAATGACATGGCATCATGCTAAATCAGCACAGCGATTATGTTAATTAGTGCATCGCTGTCCCGTTACAGACACGTTGTTGTAAGGTGTGCCTCAGGTAAAAGCCAATTAAGATGGATGTGTTAATGAGCTGCTTCATGTTTAAGAGTCATGATTTATCCTGATTCATCTTCTGTTAATAAAGTGATATTTACACGATGAATCAGAAAAGGAAATATAAATTCTGCTTTAGAGCAGAAAGTTTAGAGTTTAAGAGATCGATGCTAATATAAGAGAGATTTGATCCACACACCAGGACTCTGGCATACAGGAGATGTATGTGTATGTGTGTGTGTGTGTGTGTGTGTGTGTGTGTGTGTGTGGCTTGAGGCTTGATGAAGTCTGAGTGCCACCAGGATGTGTGTGAGATCAAATCAAAACTCTCCATTTAAATGAACTGACTGATCAGCTGATCAGATGTATTGATCACTAACACACGTGAGGAAAATACAGTTTAAAACATCAGATTTCATACTGATGAAATTTACCATCAGACTGAAAAACATCTTAATTTTAATGCGACGGTGTGTTTTATGAATCACTTTCCTCACATGTAAATAAGGAAATACTGTAGCAACACACGGAAAATGCTAAGAGATGCTGGTAACATGTTTATGAATGAGGGAACATGGCTGCGTGATGATATTTGCTCTTTTAGACATTAAATCTGGCCCTGTGTTATGAATCCTACACATTCAATACTGACATTTGACAAATAAAATTTCCTGAATTTAAAGCCACATCTGGTTGGATTATCATTCAATAATTGAATAAATGAGAGTTAAATCCTGTCTTTCTACCTATGAAACATTAAAAAAAACAATGTAGTGCTTTTCTTGAACAAACCTGAAAACTTCTCTCTCCTAGACATGATCAATATAACTCTGACAAAGACATCCAGCACCACGCTACTACAAACTGCAGCTAACTAACTATGAAAAAGAACAAATCGCAGCAGATCTGGCCTCTCCACACCGGCGGCCTTTGGGGTTTGGAATAGGCTGTACTGTCTTATTAATTATTATTTACTGATTAAGACTTCAGGATTGATGATCAACCACATTTTGAAAAACAGTTGGCAGTAATGTAACATGTATCTAGGGCCGGCCCTAGCCTTTCTGGGGCCCTATGCAAGTTATTTGCTGGAGGCCCCCCATCCAGGGGCATGTAAGATGGTGTTTTCGATGTGAATGCTGTCAAGCTAAAATAAATAAATAAATAAATAATAAAACACGAATATCTGTGGATTACTAAATATTATCATTTTTCATCTTATTTCACTCTCCTCAACAGCCAAAAGTAAAATGCAAATTAAACACGTTTCAAACTACTGTAGTAATTTCTAATAATG
>VXCM01010317.1:0-27322 GCA_014773175.1 Lucifuga dentata | reverse complement strand
AATGATTGTCAGGAACGTTACATGTATGAAAACTGAATATATTAGGCTCAAACATGAAAAATGGCCGGTATGGTCCTTTAAATGTAGCACCAGGAGGTCCTGGAGAAACAACATTTCATCCCGCCTGTGTACTTGTATATGGATGGTTTGACAATAAAGCTCTGATTGATTGATTGANTTCATCCCGCCTGTGTACTTGTATATGGATGGTTTGACAATAAAGCTCTGATTGATTGATTGATTGACTGATTGATTGATTGATTTGATTGATTGATTGACCTTTTCAGATCAAATCCTAACAATCACAAGATGAAGTTGAAACATCACATTTTTAGAGGTTTAGAATGCTAATCTAAAAGCTTAATGATAGTACTCGTTAATAAGCTATGAGGTGATGTAAATATTTAATAAAAAATATCGAAATATTAAAATTGTTAAAAAAAACAAAAAACTTAATAATGACATGAATCAGTGTTGACTCTACTATTTTTGGAGAAATTGATCCCCATGCCAACAAGGAGCTTTCAGAATTCTCATGGAAAATCAGAAACTGTATTTAGATATTCCACAAGACAAGCAAAATGTATAGTATCTTTATGTTGATTTTCTTACTTTACAAGTTACACACATTAACATCACAACCTCTGAGTTCTTACAAATCACATTAGAATAGGGATAATGTCTGCCAGCGAGAAAGACAAAGCCTGAGAAATATGTTTGCAGTGGACACATGTCACTCAGTACATGTACAGTACACTCTGTACTCCTCCGTCTGTACACGATTACTGCATGATGCCACTAAGACATATACATGAATGGAATTAGTAGGATTCCGCGGTTCACTGAACATACATGACACATTGCATAATCAGAGCATGAGGAGAGTCTGCCAGGTGAAGAAATACAGGTGGAAGTCGTTTGCTATATTTTTAATGTTTCTATGCCCAAATGAATCGATTTATAATCATATAATCTGTCTGTTACTTGCAGTAAACTTTACTCTGATTTCTGCCAGTTTCTGTCTAATTATGGTGTTTACACCACGTTTTAAAAAATTGATTTATTGACTAATCTGAGTATAGTGAAGTTTTAATGTGCATGTAAATGTAGTGTGTTGCTGTAAGGATCGTGCACTGTGGTGTTAACCGGATTCTTACTGAACTGCAGCTTAGCGCTGGAACCTGAATGTTCTGAAGGATGGCGCAGTTAACATTCCATGTGGATTTTTCACATTAAATTTTAAATTGTTTCTTTTTTATGTGCCGTTACAGTTTATTTATAGCAGCACCTGCTGTGGATGTACTCTCCGTGTCTGGAGCAGCAGGTCTTATTACAGGAGTCGCAGGTGAAAACTGACTCCAGCTGAGAGCTGAGATGGAGCCGTCTGCTCTCCTCCTCCCATATCCCACAGCTCCTCGCTGTCACGCCTGCTGAACAGCTTACCTGCAGCTGCTGTGGTCCTTCCTGCCTCAGGGTCAATGGCTCTCGCCTGTATGTCAGGCTGCAGATGTATACTAGATGTCTGCCAGCAGGTCTGGTACCAGACAGCTCAACATACAGCAGTTTGGTTTGAATTTGGCCTCCTTCCTGTCAGCTGACACGGCCGAGCCGCTGGAGATGGTGCTAACATGACTGACTTGGAGATGCCTTGTTGTCCCGTTTCCTGTTTCTACTGATGGGTTAACGGCAGGGGGCATTATACTGTGTGAAAACTCAGTCAAGTCAACTGGATTCAAGTTTTTAATTCTGAAATGTTTCATCATTCATCCAAATGGCTTCATCAGTCAGAAATGATGTTAAACCTCCAGTAACTATGGTAACTATGGTGTCCAAACACAACTAACCTTCAATTCAAATCAAACAGATATTAATCAAATCCCTTTGAATAATGCGTGATGTGAATTGCATCATTCAAATTTAAAACAATACACACATTTCAAACAACAAATTTTAACTTCTAATTTTTAATGGTCTCTGGTTGGATGCAGGACCTGTCTCCAAATGTCTCTGGAAGGGCAGACAGCAGCATTATAGGTGGTGGTAGATTGTATCTGAGACTCCATTTCTGTTGAGGGAAGGTCTCTCTACATCAACATAAATGTCCTCCTTCACTCATCTCTCAAACCAACCATCCTCTCTGTCCAAAATGTCCCATCATCATCTTCAGAGGAATGTCCTCTGTGGTTCAGGTGGAGGTAAACTGCTGAGTCTGGTCCTGTGGTGTTATTTCTCCTGTGCTGGGCCGTCCACTTACAGATTTGTTAAGTTTGGTTTCCTGATGTAGACCTCTGAACAGTCCTCCTTACACTGGACGGCATAAACTACACCACTCTGCTTGTGTTTGGAAGTCTGGTCTTTGGGGAACAAGTCTTTGTCTCAGGGTGTTGCTGGGTTTAAAGGGAGGTTTAACATCCTTCCTGGCATATACAAAACAGTTTATGCCAATCATGGCATATACCACAACTATATATGCAGACAGATGAAAAGAGAAAAAAAATAAAGGGAGGTTTAACATCTTTGTGTTCATTTCTGACTGATGAAGCCGTTTGGATGAATGATGAAACATTTCAGAATTAAAAACTTGAACCCAGTTGACTTGACTCGGTTTTCATACAGTTTATCTACCTGGATGACTGAGAATCTTCATCAAAACAGGGAGCATTGCTTTTCAAGATGCAAGATGTGGGCACATTTCATTTCTTTATCTTCCTTTATACCACTCTCCAGGGTACAAGGAACAAAAGAAACCATACATGCTTGCTCAAAACTGCAATATGTTTAGATTCATGTGTGATGTGAGATAAAGAAGAGAGAGAGAGAGAGAGAGAGAGAGAGAGAGAGAGAGAGAGAGACAGAGAGACGTCACATGTGAGAGCTAATGAGTGAAAAACCAAACTGAAAAATAACTGGAACAAACTTGTTCAAACTTATTTCACCGCATTACGTACTACATCAAAACCATTACTGGATAACATTCAGTAAAAGTGACAGGAAGCAGCTCAGACTTCATGACCTGTACACCGCTGAAATTTAAGTGGCCAGTCACACAAACGATAGCTGGCAGAAACAGAGGATGGCAGAAGGATTGCTTTCTGAGTACACGTATGTAACTCCATGGACACCGGCGCTGTCTGAGTCTGGGGAGTACAAACATGCTACAGGCGTGTATTGAGGTGAGGATGTGTGTATTGACCACTCAGTCTTCCTCTGTGAAGTGTTGAGAGTTAAAGACATGAAGGCGCTGGGCATAAATGGTGCAGGTCTGAGTTACAGCATGGAAACACACCAGAAGCTTTGTACCATCACACCAAATGCAGTTTTACATTATAATACATATAATACATTTAATACAATATAATATATAATATAATCTGCACCTACTGGCTGCTGGTAACTGCATCAGGGGTAGACTGTAGAGTAAAAACCTGGAGGTCAGGTATGGTCAGGTAGATATGGAATACTAACATCTAACTTATAAACCTTATATTGGCCCCAAAATTAAACATTTCAGCATTAAAAATAACAACATAGTTTTCTTCTTGTGAATGCCGTATGCTGCGTTCAACAGACCTCGGAACTCAGATTTTTCTGACTTCTTACTTGGAAAAATGCGTTGGAACGGCACTTGAAGTCGGAGCTCTGGCTGGGAAACTCGGACAAAATTATCTGCCCTGACTTACTGAGTATGATGTCACTCAACATGGCGGTGCCGTGGAAGCGAGCTTTATGAATGGAAATGATCAGCTAAAAGGCAAATAAAGTATTTTTTCTTATGTGAAATTGAAGGAAATAGGTCAGAATATATCGCCAAGTTAACTATATATTTGGTATGAAATTGTTTGCCATTGATATGCAAGTGTAAATAATTTCATAATATTACTTCTGTGCATAAAGTTTAATACCCACTGCATTAATATCATTGTAAAACAACCAAACAGTCCTGTAGTCTAACTTTACTTTAGTTAGCATAGTAAGTTTAGTTACTCTTACAGTATTTATTGGTGTTCAGCTATGATTTTTTGATTACATTTGGCTGGAACGGTTTGAGGTTGGAAGTTGGAACTTCCAACTGGGAAAAATTTGACTTCCGAGGTCTGTCAACGCATTAGGCCCCGGTCACACTAGGAATATTCATCGCAAATTTAATATTTGCTGCAGGTGCTGGATGCTTGGTGACATTGTGACTTCTTGCAGGTCCCATAACACACAGCAGCAGAATCAGAAATGAGAATAAAGCTGAATCAGCTGTCAACAAAAACTACAAATTATTAATTTCATAAAGTTAGTATTTATTACAGAACCAATAATCAAATGCTCAACAAGCTTGTCACCGGCTACCTGGCATGCAAGCTAGGCAGCTAGCTGCATGCTAGCTAGCTGGTGACATGCCACAGATAGCTTGCCAGCTAGCTAACTATGAGAAAGCTAGCTAGCCTGGACAATAAATTTACATATGGCTGTGTTTGTATTATCTACTCCTGTCTCGTGACTGACTGCAAATCATGCTGCATCCTTTTTGAGGATAAGTTTAAACTCAGCAGAGCAAGTCGTAGAAAATTGGATGGTGAAGCTAATAACTTCCTCCATTTTGGACTACAGGTCCCTATGTTCCATCAGTGTTTCCCACAGGTTGAAAATTTACTTGTGGCGGTGATGGTGGAGCAGTTGGACATTTGGTTTTGCTTTCTCCATTTTCACTTTCTTGGGGCTGCCCCCAAGTACAGCCGGTGTATGTGTGTATGTCAGTGTGTGACAGCAGTGTCGCAGTTGTATTGTTTTTAAGGCTGGGTCATCCCGCAAAACCTGGCCGGGTCTTCAGAAACCTGGGTGGGCCACCTAAGTTTGGCCTATGTATGGGAAACACTGGTTCCATCAAAAGTCAGCAGTATGAAGAAGGGTTGTAATTGGGAAGCCGCGCAAATTTGCATGTCAAAGTTGACCAAAGTTGAACTCTACACGAAAGCATCACACGGATTTATCTACAAGAAATCATCACACAGACTACATATTTTGCATATTATAATTTAAATACAATTTGCAAACATTATTTTATGGTTGTCTCCACAAATGTATTCTCCTGAAGTGACAGTAAGTATAGTGTCTGGTTACACCAAGCTGCTGCTGAGGCAAGGGAAGTGACTTGCTAATGTCGTAATGTTAGTTTTACTTCAGACAGGCACTCCATGACTCACATATGTAGAAGTTTCTGGAGAGCTTGGTCAGAGTGAGCCATGTGCGGTATCGTAGGCATGGAGCTGATCAGTACCCGACATGTCAGATTTTCACCTGCAGCCATGACACACCAACTAACTCTCTGTCAGCTCTGCTGTTGGAAAATGAAATAGATAATAGAAAAAAAGAAAAAAGCAAGCAGCAGGGAGAAGAGGATCCTGAGATGTATGCGTGGGAGCGTGCAGCTCTGTTGACCCTGAGGATGAGCCATCATGCTGTGTGCTGCTCTTCACCTTTGTAGGAGGGTGTCATTATTCCAAGAAGCTTAGAGGACAGTTGATTTGCTGGAGGAGTGTGAAGGAAGCTCTTCTGCTGAAAAGGTCAAATACTGTTAAGTCAATGATGGGAGTGTGTAGTTCTCTTCTCTGCTTATAGTATTTGTCCTGGATTTGGCCCAAAGAGAAGAAGATGATGGTAAATCTCTTTAGCCTAAAGCTGTGCCGTGGCCTCCTCTGCTCTTCTGTGGCTGTGGGCATTGGCAAGTGGAATTACCTCGAGGCTGAAAGTCTGGATGAGTGCATGAAGACCCTGAATTATCCGGTATCAATGCTTGGCATTCAAGCCCTTTTGGAGCGTGGAGCACAACATTCAGTAGAGACGTGGTGCAGGAAATGCCAGAAGGGTGGCTATTAGTCAACCTGACCACCTACGAGGCTTCACTCTATATTTAGTCTGTAGCCTAATCGTGCCCAGGTATCATTTGTCAGCACATGGAGAGAGAGTAGGACTTGATGTGGAGAGGCTGTGTACTGACAGGAATGATGCACTGGACAATTTGTACCGTGCAGAGCCAAGCAGCTGCTGAGGTCAAACTCGAGTGGTGACAAACACATCGACATTAAACAAAAACTTTTACAAACACAAACTATTTCCAGCAACTTCTCCAAGACGCTGTTTCTTTTTGTGTTCTCTGCCAGAAATTAAGTCTCAATAGTAATGCGTTGTTTGAGCTCATACACACTCTGACAGTGAGCTTTGCCTGAAAACTTTAAGAAATAAAATCCCACCGGCAATAATGTTCTGCGAGGAAGTTGGATTGTGGAGGGTGACGGTTGATTTGATTAGATATTGGTGATGAATTTGATTATTTCATAATGCTTTTTTTTGTTTTTAAATTAATTTATTTAAACAGGGACCTTGCACAAAAACAAAAAAAAAAAAAAACAATCTCAAATTGAGAGGAGATGCTTTGAACATGATTTAGCTAACTGCTAATTTCCATCTGCAGTACCTGGGCAGGTAAACATAAAACAGACTACTGTCATACACAGACACATAACATCAGGCATCAGCACACTAATACACACAATCACTTTACACAACAACAAGTTTCAAAGCAGAATAAAATGTCATTCATAATCAAAAGTCAAAGTTGACATGCCTGGTTGCTAAGAATCTATTTTCACAATAATTCTTCCACTTTGGCTCTATATTGCAGCAATATTTCAAAAATTGGACAAAATTGTAAGTGCTCATGAATATTGAAGAGATTAGACCATTTCCATATTTCGGGAATTTTCGGGCAAACTAAATTCAGGCAATTGCCAAAATTAATTAGCAAATTATATAATCTGCGCAGTGCTTTCTTGTAGATAAATCTGTGCGATTCATTTGCATAGAGTTCAATTGGCCATTGAAGTGAATTTGCGGCTTCCCAAAACCTGTCCTCATACTGCTGACCTGTGATGGAACGTATGGAACAACATGGAGGAAGCTGTTAGCTCTGCTGAGTTTAAACTTCTCTTTTCATAAAAGATGCAGCATGGTTTACAGTCAGTCAGTGAGACAGGAGTAGATAATACAAACACAGCCGTATGTCAATTTATTGTCCGGTTAGCGATCAACCTAGCCAGATTTCTCGTTGTTAGCTAACTGGCAAGCTAGCTGTGGTATGTCACCAGCTAGCTAGCATGCAGCTAGCTGCCTAGCTCCCATGCCAGGTAGCTGTGACATATAAGCTTATTGAGTGTTTATGCAAATAATGTGATGTGAGCATAAAAACAGAAACAGTCCAGTAATTGATACTAATTGTATGAAACTAATAATTTATAGTCGACAGCTGATTCAGCTTTATTCTCATTTCTGATTCTGCTGCTGTGTTATTGGACCTGCAAGAAGTCATGACGTCACCAAGCATCCTGCACCGGACGCAAATATTGCGAAGTAGTGACTATTCAGGAAGGACGGCAAATTAAATCCATCCATCCATCCATCCATCCATTATCCTCTACTTATCTGGGTCCGGGTCGCGGTGGCTGCAGACTAAGCAGACCGGCCCACACTTCCTGTCCCCGGTCAGGCCCTCCAACTCCTCCTGGGGGACTCCGAGGCGTTCCCAGGTCAGCTGGGAGATGTAATCCCTCCAGCGTGTCCTGGGTCTTCCCGGGGCCTCTTCCCAGTTGGACATGCCTGGAAGACCTCCCTAGGGAGCCGACCAGGGTCCATCCTTATTAGGTGCCCAAACCACCTCAACTGACTCCTTTTAATGTGGAGGAGCAGCAGCTCTACTCCGAGTCCCTCCTGGATGTCTGAAAAATTAAATTTAAAAAAAAATTAAATTAAATTCACATTATATATTCCCAGTGTGACCGGGGCCTAAGGCATTCACAAGAAGAAAACCAGGTTGTTATTTTTAATGCTAAAATGTTTAATTTTCTGGCCAATATAAGGTTTATGAGTTAGATGTTAGTATTCCATATCTACACCTGTGCAAAGTTTAGTGTCTTATAAACACCTGAAGTTTTCCACCTCTTCTTATACGGTCATTTCTGAGCCAAACAAGGTTCTGAAAATAACCAATATGTTGGTGCCTGCAAACTTCAGTCTTTAAGCAATTTCAGCACCGTTTCAAAATACCTGGAGAATATCAATTGTGTAGAATATATACTTCCAATAACTAGTGCTTCTGTGGCGACACACCACCAGAGACGAAGACACGTTTCAGGAGAAATAGACAGTGAAATTGACAAGGTGGAGAAAGATAAAGATATGATATGAGGGAGAGATTTTCCTTTTAGCAGCATGCAGCATTGTGTTGGTGTTAGCTCATGTCCTGCTGCTGTGAATCTGTTTTCTAAATTGTATCATTTTCCCAAAGCACATGAATATAGATATGGTTTTTCTGAAAGCTTTGCTGAGCAGCCAGTTTACAGGAAACAGACCTGGAGAGGAGTTCTGTGTCAGAAGAGGTTACTGCGGTAATTGTTGATGTGATAATGATTCATCCAGATGGTTTAATGATCAGCATAATAATCTGCTGTTTGTGCGTGTACATGCATTTTCTATACATTAATGTATATTTGTGCATGGATACTTCAGAGAAAATGGTAACGATCTGGCACGCAGCATTTCCAGGCTCCTTTTTCTGCCTGTTGATTATTTGTAAAAAGAGTTTTCTTCCTTTTCATTAAATGATAAGATCCTATTGGCTCTCCCAGCCAGGCGATGGGAGGAGATATGCTAATGAATGCTGATGGAAGATGCTGATAGAAGACAGAGATAAGCAGAAGCCATGACACTGTGTGTGTGCATGTGTGTTTATTTTGCTAATGTTACTGCTTTCTATCTAAATGACAGTAAAACCTCCTTAACCCATTTGTTTCCATGGTGATAATCATGAGAAAGTGAAACTGCTGTTCTTCTGTTACTGCCACGCTGACAAATATCACTTTCATTTGAGTTACCTTCTTTTGAATGGAAGGTCATTTTGAGAACCATATCCTGCAGTTATAATGCTGCCATTTAAATAATCAGACTTAATTATCCTGACTGTAAGTGGGCAGACAGAGCACAAAGACATGTCTTTGTATTTGAAGGAATGATTAGTTCCTGATTGTGTCTCATAATGACTTCTTGTTTTACAGGATGGAAGCCCAAAGTGCGTCCCCTCTGATGAATTTGAGTGTGAGGAGGTGAGGAATGAGACTGCACACCTGTGTGTGTGTGTGTGTGTGTGTGTGTGTGTGTGTGTGTGTGTTTTCACACATTTAACTCTACTTACAATAATAACAGGGTTTTAGATGATGTGCTATCAAAACACTCATTCTCTCTCTCTCTCTCTCTCTCTCTCTCTCTCTCTCTCTCTCTCTNCACACACACACACACACACACACACACACACACACACACACACTCATCTCCTTGTGTTTCCTTTCATACCTTACATATTTGCTGTTCTCTGTTAAAGGACCATACCACCCATTTTGCATGTTTGAGCCTAATATATTCAATTTTCATACATGTAACGTTACTGACAATCATTTCCCAAAGCATACTACTGGAACGGTGAATTAAAAATGTTTTTCCTACCTTCCAGACCTCCATTGGTTTCAGTTCATTCTGCTATTAAAATCAACTTGTTGATACTGTAAACGTTCTTGGGATAGGTAATCCATCATCACCAACAAGACGTGTATTCAGGTTTTTTTAGAAGTTATGTAATTTTAGTGTTTAAGCTCAATAAAAAGCGTGGAGTGAATGTATGCCTCCACCGGGGAATATAGTCCCAAAAGAAGACCTGCGTTTATGGAAAAATTTAAAGGACCGTGACTTCATAAGGCTGTGTAACTATTAGCAGGAGAAACATGGATTTTTAAGGTGGGTGTATCACTTGAATATTTGATTTTGAAAGATTAAGAGATTTTGCAAAATATCAGGAAAGCTGAAATACGGTTTTATCCTTTGGGAAATGATTGTCAGTAACGTAACATGTATGAAAACTGAATATATTAGGCTCAAACATGCAAACTGGGTGGTATGGTCCTTTAAACATTTTCATCAAGTATTTCCAGCAAACATTTGGTGTTGGTACTCAAGCAAACAGGAAGTGTAATCTACTCCTACACGATGGGGTTCACCATGAATTCCTGTAACCCTCACAGCATCATGTTACTATGTGACAAATATTCAAAATACGACACATACATGTGTAGTACTGTAACACCAGCACTTCATTCTCAAACCTTAATATTTGCCAATATACAATTCTTAACATGTGTTCAAAAAAACAAAGTGTCGCACTTAAAAAAGCAGAATTTGCGTGGCTTGTTATGATGTGCAGGTCACGTGTCATAGCTGTGATCATTTCCACATGCCACGCTGCTGTAAGATGTGCTGCCGTGCTGCGTCGTTTAGCCACCGTGACTTCAGAGCTGAAGTCTGAAGCATCATCAGACGTTTGATGCGGACACTTTGAAAGTTTAAGCCAGGAAAAAAGCTGTGGGTTTGTAGTACTGGAGACTGATTGTGGACTGAGAGTACAGCGAGTACACTGTATGTGAGCTTCCCCAGTTTGATTTAATTTCTTCCAACAAGGTTAATTCATAATCTGACATTAATTTATTTATTTATTTGTCCTGTGTTGCGTCATTGTAAGGGCTCTATAATGCAGCAAGCATAGTAAAAGTATTAATGTGGGTTTTTTTTTTGTTTTTTTGTTTTTTTTAACATCAAAACTTGCACAGGTTTTAAAATAGACCCTTACATATAAATAAGAACACAAACATGTTCGTTTAAGACATAATGCAGCAAAGACTTGAGCAAACAGTGAACCAGCTTGAACTTTCATTTGGTGTGTAATTTACCCTACTTTTCAACATGCACAAGGATGCCAGCATCAGTATCTTAATGTTCTTTTACTCTTTCTTTACTGTTTCACTCTGACTGCAGTCACACTTGGAATATGCAGCAACTTTCGCTCGCATGCCCTCGCAAATATTCGGGTCTTTGCCAATTATTCGCGTCCTCCAAATTCGCTGTGCAGGATGCTTGGCGACGTCGTGACTTTTGCAGGTCGACTGACACAGCAGCAGAATCAGAAATGAGAATAAAGCTGACTCAGCACCTCTGACAGTGTCATACAAATTATTAGTTTCATAAAGTTAGTATTTATTACAGGACTGTTTCTGTTTTTATGCTCACATCACATTATTTGCATAACCAAACTTTTAACAAGCTTATGTGTCACGGCTACCTAGCACGTGAGCTAACCAGCTATATAGCTGGGGGTGTATTTATGTTCCCCAGTTTAATATTCTGTTCACACACATTAAGTGTGTGTTAACCCTAACCCATTATGTGTTCTATTGTGCTATAGCTGGTGAACACAGGAATGACCCCATATAGCTGCATGCTAGCTAGCTGGTGACATGCCACAGCTAGCTTGCCTGTTAGCTAACTACACAAGACAGCTAGCTAGCTCGGTCGCTAACCGGACAAAATTTTACATATGGCCATGTTTCCATTTTGGACTACAGTTCCCTCCATTCCATCAAAGGTCAGCAGTATGAAGACATCTTGTGATTGAGAAACTCTGCAAATTTGCGTGTCAGAGTTCACCAAAGTTAAACTTTATGCGAAAGCTTCGCATGGATTTTATATTTTGCCATCGTGTAAATTTAGCTCACCCCCTGCCAGTGCATCCACTACTAACAGTGATTACCGTATACTCAAGTATAAGTTGAGTTTTTATTACCAAATGTCACAAAGTAAATCAGGGGTCGGCTTATACACGAGAAATTCATATTTGAAATTTCCAGGAATGGAAATACTACCATTACCACTACCCATGAAAATAGTTTAAATCATACCTTAGAATGAGATATTTCCTGACTAAACATCTGATCAGCACATTTTGCGGCAGCCAGTAAGCTCTGCTGTGATTGGTCAGTTATGGTAATCAGCTGCTGAAATATCATGTTTACCGGTACGTGGATTATTTTCAGAAAATCACAGGAATACTATGACAATACCCAGAAAAACAGGTAATTTGATAAACAAACTGATGGAACAACATCAGGGGGTCGGCTTATACTCCAGTACATACGGTACATTGAAATGAATAGATTTCGTTATGACATTTGACCTCAGCCTCATGCAGCCATGATGAAACAGAAAGCTGCTCATACAGGTTCTGTTGGATATGAATTGTTTCCAACTAATGCTTTTGTATTTTCTGTCTGTTTTCCCTCCCTCCTACACCTTCTCTGTCCTCTCTGTGTCCAGGCTGTCCTGGCTCAGGGGTCAATAGACTCTCAGGACATCCAGGGAGCGAAGAGCAGCACCCGCCACCCCACGCCGCCTTTCACCGTCCATCTGACGGCGTGTGTGTCCATTCTGGCAAAGTTCCTACTTCATGTCTTATAAATGTGAATGCCCGATCTGTCTCTGATGCCCTGACACGCACACACACATGCACGCACACATTCCATGTGACAGCACCGACTTCATTACTGGAAAATGCCAACCAACAGACATCTAAAAACCAACCAGGAGTGAACCTTGAGGAGTGAAACTGTTTTTACGGCTGTTGTGCGCGTCTCTGCACTGCGCACGCCAAAATAACGACCGCGAAGAAGGGAAGACCGTCTGTGTGTGTGTGTGTGTGTGTGTGTGTGTGTGTGTGAGAGAGAGAGAGAGAGAGACAGAGAGAGACACGGACACGCTGGGGATTTTGGATCACATGGATTCCATTCCCAATGCTGGAGGTTTTGTGTGTTTGTGCAGCCCTGCTCGGACTCCTTCCCTCCAGCCTTTTTGGATCTGAGACAGCTGAGCTGATATACACAGACTTTGGCTCAAGTGCGAAGACACACACACACACACAGACATCAGCATGGATGACAGGACCATCGTTCTCGGACAGACGGACAGATCCTTCCACTCAGTTTGCCAGCTCAATTTATCACTCCCTCAGACCTCTCTCTCTCTCTCGTGGCAAGAAATCTGTACTACATACACACAAACACACATGGACACACTCATACACACTGTTACCCTCCCCCTAGACCTCGTTAGCGGGAAAACAGGGTTCCCACATGGACACACACGCACGCCGTACACCAGTGTGCTTTTGCGGGTCATTATCTCAATTTTGTGGTTGTCATACTGTACAAATTTCATTAATGTGAAAAAAAAGTAAATCCAATGGAATCTGTGTGCAGCAGTGTACATTTGCCATACTGTAGGTGTATAGTAGTGAGTGGGTGTGGGTCTTTCTGTGTGAGAGACTGTTGGGGAGTGATTGAGTTTCTGTGTGGGCGTCTGCGGATGAAACCGGTGTGTGTACGGATGCTCAGTGTTTAACGTGTGTGTGTACGCGTGTGCAATATCTCTGGCCACTCTGTGGGTGTTTTCTATGTTTGATAGATTCTCCTGGTTGTGGGGTGTGTAGTGCTGNCTCTGGCCACTCTGTGGGTGTTTTCTATGTTTGATAGATTCTCCTGGTTGTGGGGTGTGTAGTGCTGTGGGACTGTCACAGGGCGGCTTACGTGGGTCACCTGCTGTCCTTCATCACCTGTAAATGAGAGCGAGGAGGAGGACGAGCGGATGTGTGTCTTGTATTTGACTGAGGGAGGATGACGGCGTTTGATTTTGGGATGTGATCAGTTAGGGAGTCAGATATGGTTGATAACTGCTGGACAGACGGCGTTAAAAGGTGCTGTGGGTGCTGATGGTCCCAGAGGCTGAACCAGGATCACGCTGTGTATCACGTCAGTCCCTCCAGGATTTCACCACGTCTTATTGCGATTTCTGCAGCCAAAAATGCATTTTTTTGTGGCAGCTTTTCTGAAATTCTGCGATACATTTTGCAATGTTTTTATTTTTCATGTTAATTTCATATAAAGCAATAAAAAGTCACACATGCTCAGTTTTAGGACGATATCAGGCAGAATACATCATACAAAAAGCAATTAGAAACACTTAAAGCTTATTTTCCCGAACAAACAACTCTTTTTCTTTTTCTTACTTTAGAATCATCAAATGGGATTTTACATGGCGCTTATTAGCGTCGCAGCTAGCACACTTTTAGACTGCTAACGTTTTTAGCATAAGTCAATGGAGTTGAACATAGCGAAAATTAGCATCACAGCTAGGACACATTGTGACGGAGTGAAAGATGCTGAAATTAAAGTATTTTGGGTTCATGATGAGACAGTGCTGGACATTATGGTAAAGTTTGTCCACTTTCTCTGGTGTTGCAGCACAACATTACACACAGTGAAAACGATTTCCTACTTTCATGTAAAACATTTAGAAATAGCTTCTCAGGCCTTCATCTGTTATTTTTGTTGATAATGAGATGACGGCAGCATCAACAATCAGCATCATCTTCACATGTGATACGCTGACAGGCCAGGAGAAAAGTTTGCTGACGTGTGGTTGGATTGGGCCATTTTCCCCGGTAACAGTGCAGTGATTGGTCAAAATTACGAACCTGCTTTTGATTGGACCGTTTTATGTGCTAAAAGTTTGGGATTGGTCAAAATTGTGAGTTCTGGCATAATGTGCGCTGATTGTTTGATTTTGCGTTGACTTATGCGATCACAGACTCACGGAACCCTGGAGGGACTGACACGACAACAGGACAAATCTAAACCTGATGACAGATTTCTGAACCTGATACATTTTACACACTCCCTCAGGTTTCTTCATATGCCACTCCCACCCAATACAGGATCCGATTCTGGTGACCCCTGACCTTTGCTCTTGCATCACACTTTGGATGCTCTGGCAAAGTAGATTGCTGTGAAATTTAAATTTTGAACAGGTTAAGCCTTTGAATTGAATGGCCCCTCCTTCTTTTATGATTTGTTTTCCTCATTACCAGTAGATCTGGAACTGGATCCCAGTTTTGAAGACGTGTTAAAGGACCATACTGGCGATTTTGCATGTTTCAGCCCAATAACTACTACCTGCATGCACATTTTGTTACTGGTAACATTTCCCAAAACATAAAACTGTATTTTAGTTTTTTTGTTATTTTAAAACCTAATCTTTCAAAATCAAATCAGATATTCAGGTGACTCACCTTAGAATTCAATGTTTCACCTGCTTACATGTACATCAAAACATAGAGGGGATGGTCATTTTTAATGTCTCGGTGAAAGTCGTCTTCTCCTGAGACTGTATTCCCTGGAGGAGACAGATTTTCTTCCTTGTTCCTTCACGTTGGACCAGTTTAATAACGTTACTTTGACAATAATCATATTAATAGACGTCATGTTTGCTGATGGATTATTTATCTCTGCATGTTTCAAGTTCATTTTTTATAGCATACTATAATGAACTGAAACCAATGGCAGTCTGGAAGGTAGGAATAACAATTCTAATATTTATCACTCCAGCACCATGGTTTGGAAAGTGGCTGGCAGTAATATAAGGTGTATGCGAGTTATATATACTGTATATATTGAGCTCAAACATGCAAAACCACCAGTATGCTCCTTGAAGCTAATATGATTCAGCTGATTGTGTGAAAATGACATGTTGGAGCTGCTGATCTTACGTGACATCACGGGTCACTCGTGACTTTGACAGGCTGAGCTGAACGCTACTGGCAGCTTCTTAGCGTAGGATCGGTGCAGAAATGTGCAATAACACTTTTTATGGGTTTTATTTCCACCAAAACTTTGCCAGTATGGGCCAGCTAAAAACTACAGTACAAATAGTTTTATTTGCAATGACTGTATCATTTTAAAACCTGCTCAGATTGGAATGACATGGTTATAGCGATAAATACAGGAAGTACCTCTCCACCACTTAGTGATGTAACACGTCCTGGTGAAACGTGCACACACATTCTTCTGGATGGTTACAATAGACAACCAGACCGTTGACTTTTATCATCTGCTGTTATTTTGCTGTTCAATCAGCTTTGACAACCAGATCTAGTTTGCTAACTCACTGACTGAATGACCTGACCTCTGACCTCTGATCTGAGCTCTGACCTGAGGCCAGAGATCACTGGATGTGAAAATGTGGATTTGTTTTTTTAAAATACAGTAATCAGCATTTCCCACAGGCTGAAAATGTACTTGTGGCGGTGGGCAGGCACGCCGTATCCCCCCCATGATACTATTCTATTCTCTCAAATAGAAATATACATATCTAAAAATAGAAATATACATTCACTGCTCATCTTCTCGCTGTGTGACAGCAGTGTTGCAGTTATATCTATCTATAAAGGCAGAAATCTCTGTCTGTGGCACCAACATCTCTAGAACCCGGCACTGTGTGAAGCTGATATTCAGCAGGTTTGTTGCTCAGGACCCAAAGACGTGCAGTGAAGTTGTTTGGATGAGCGGTTCTCAAATTGAGCCGTGCTGGTAAAAAAGCAGTCCGGCAGGATATGCTCTGCTCCATGGGCACTTATGGCAGGCCGCGGCGCACAACATAAAGTCCAGCCCGGTCTGAACAGTCATATTTTCAACAGGCACTGCACTAGTTTTTTTTAAGGCTGGGTCTACCTTCTGTCCCGTGATTTGGATTTTATCTTAGGATCTACCTGGGCAGGTCGTCCAAGTACAGCCTATATATGGGAAACACAGCACAGAGATTTTTTTTCATCCAAACAACTTCACACGTGACACTGCACATCCTTGGGTCCTGAGAATAAACCTGCTGAATATCAGCTGCATACAGTGACGGGTTCTAGAGATGTTGGCGCCACAGACAGCAGAAATCAGCCTGTGTGTTAATTAATGTGCGTTGAAATGAGATATACTGTACATGCTGCGGTTTATCTTCAAGCTGTGTGTGCGTGTCAGTGTGTGTGACAGCAGTGTCACTGTTGTATTTTTTGTTAAGGCTGGGTCATTCTGCAAAACCTGGGCGGGTCTTCATCTACCTGGGCAGGCCGCCCAGGTAAAGCCTATGTATGGGAAATACTGGTATTTATTTTAGCAAACTAATACCTGTTTGTTAATATTTAATCAAGCAAGACAACGCTACACATTAATAACAATGACAGAAACTGTCCAGCTACAAATGATTTAATAACTTCAGCTTCAGCCTCGCTGATACAGCCCAAATATCAAAAGACCTGACAACACACATCTGCTGCTTTTTCTTCATCCGTCCAGCCGTTTTTCATGCAGCCTCTAGGGGCTTTAGACCGTGAGTGTTGTACCTGTTGAAAGTGCAGAGGGAAGAAGAGAAGATGAATAGATGAATGGAGGAAATGAGATGAAAATGGGTAAATATGCTGATATATTTGTAAAGTTTAACAGAGCTGCAGCCGTGTAACTGAAATATGTGTCTGGAGATCTAAATAAAGGTAACATCTGTAATGACAGCTCCTGGTTTTTCTGTGTGTGTGTGTGTGTGTGTGTGTGTGTGCATGAACAAACCTGCAAGCTAGCATTATCTGTCTATACATTTTACCTCCATCAGCCACGTTTTCTTTCCAAAAAGAAGTGTTTTGTCAGTTAATTAGCAGGATCTGTTAAAACGACGTGACCAGATTTGGTGACGTGCTGAGACCAAAGACAGAATGTTTAGTTTTTGATGTGGATCCAGATTTGGATCTAGACTATCATGTGGTCTTTCATAAAGCATTTTGGCTGATAGCTCCTGAGCTGAGACAGGACATCTTCCTACGTGAATAGGTCCTGTTCAGATCTGGGTTTTCTTGGTACGGTTGATTTGCATCGTTCTGAACACAGCAGTTGTACCTGTGAACCAAAACAGCTACAGTGAGGACGTCTTCTTGATGATTCCAAACAACTGACCATTTATGGCAGTCATCCTCAAAGTCAGGACTCCGGTCCAGATCCAGACCAAACCTGCAAGTCTCTGGACTCTGAGCAAATGATACTTTTCATATGTATTATCTGTGAGACATCACTGCAACACGAGTCAAAATTATCCACTTTCTGTGCTGCAAAGTGAAACTGAATGTCTGACTGCTCTGCTTTGGATTGGTCCAGTCACATTCAGCGTCCCGTCATCTCCATGACAACGATGGCTCATTGAGAGTTGAGAGTGCAGCAAGTTAAATTGCTGGTAAAAATTAGGATCCCAGTCTGACCTTATCAATGGACATTTGTCTTGTTGAACATTTTCTTTGTGGAGCTTTAAGATGTTATAGTCTGAAGATGATGCTCATATCTGAACCAATACAGCAATCTACTGATATCTGCTGAATCTAGACCTCTCTAGAAACTGAGATGCTAGGTGTCTCTCTCTCTCTCTCTCTCTCTCTCTCTCTCTCTCTCTCTGTGTGTGTGTGTGTGTGTGTGTGTGCAAACTTTGATTAACAAATCCAGCAGCTGTTTTTGGAAACCATCACTCTTAGCTAACATGTGTTCAGATTAGCGTGTGCTTGTATGTTGTCAGCATGTTGCTCCATTCTCCTGTTCAGCATGTGAAGGCAGCATGTCTTCTTCACATCATGTGAAGCAACATGTGGTTTTCCACACATTGTCTTGAAGTCAGATTCAGCTTCTGCTGTCATAGTTTTCTTCTTCATGGATCAAATGATGCTGTGACTAGGAAAGGATCCACATCCATCTTTG
Organism: Lucifuga dentata; assembly: GCA_014773175.1. Taxonomy (NCBI): domain Eukaryota; kingdom Metazoa; phylum Chordata; class Actinopteri; order Ophidiiformes; family Bythitidae; genus Lucifuga; species Lucifuga dentata. Next base: position 8,795 of record VXCM01010317.1, on the reverse strand, counting down.
TTACTCTGATTTACTTTGACACCATAGAAACTACTTCCTGTTTGGAGTTTCTTTCTGACCAATGAGCAGAGAGAGTGTTCTATGAAATATTTTGGTTGTATCTTTTGGCTTGATTTTTTTTGTTTTTTTTTTTGTATTAAAGGACCATACCAACCATTTTCCATGTTTGAGCCTAATATATTCAGTTTTCATACATGTAACATTACTGACAATCATTTCCCAAAGCATACTACTGGAATGGTGAATTAAAAATGTTTTTCCTACCTTCCAGACCTCCATTGGTTTCAGTTCATTCTGCTATTAAAATCAACTTGTTGATACTGTAAACGTTCTTGGGATAGGTAATCCATCATCACCAACAAGACGTGTATTCAGGTTTTTTTAGAAGTTATGTAATTTTAGTGTTTAAGCTCAATAAAAAGCGTGGAGTGAATGTATGCCTCCACCGGGGAATATAGTCCCAAAAGAAGACCTGCGTTTATGGAAAAATTTAAAGGACCGTGACTTCATAAGGCTGTGTAACTATGAGCAGGAGAAACATGGATTTTTAAGGTGGGTGTATCACTTGAATATTTGATTTTGAAAGAATAAGAGATTTTGCAAAATATCAGGAAAGCTGAAATACAGTTTTATCCTCTGGAAATGATTGTCAGTAACGTAACATGTATGAAAACTGAATATATTAGGCTCAAGCATGCAGAATGGGTGGTATGGTCCTTTGAAAGTGTTTGAAATTTCCAATCAGGATGAAGGAAAAGTCACAGCTTGGCCAATGATTTTGATGCAGATGTATGTTGGAAAAATGTGACGTTTGACTCAACCTTATGGCTCCATATGTTTTTTCTCCTGTTCAACCCAGAGCACTGAATATATTATGAATATATTATTATAATATATTATATCATAATTCTTGCAGCGCAGCCAGCAGACATGACCATTAAAACATGGAAACAGTCACACATGACTCAGATTAGTGAACAGGAAAACATATCGAGGTGTTTCTGACACGCAGACAGAAAAGCATTGCAAGGACAATTTAATGCAAACAATAAATTGTGTGTGTGTGTTTGTGTTTGTCTGCAAAGTACATTCATTCTCATCTTCTTATCTCATTTCATGCAACTCTGCCATCCATTTACATCTTCTCCTCTTCTTTCTTTGCATCAGTCTCACTTTTCGCTGCAGCTTGAGTTAATCCGTATCCTTATTCTGTCAGTTTTAGTCTGACAGAGCTGATAGCAGCAGCAGCCAATCAAACTCTCCATCATCTCTCTTCCCTCCTTCTCACGTGTCATATTTTCTTCATCTGCTTTCACATCTCCATTTATTTCCACCATCTGCCTACTGTCTTCCTCATCATTCTGTCCATCTGACCAATTATTCCTTCATGATGTTAACTCTTCCTTCACCGGGAAAGCAAAAGTGTACGAATGGTGACAAAATACCACAAACACAAGCTGCATTTTCTACTGCGCTCGACTTGTGTGAAATTTATTTTACGGGTTATGACAGTCCTCGGGTTATGACCAAGTTTCGTTCCCAACGGCTGTTCGTAAGTTGGATTTGTACGTAAGTCACACAGTTACATAAGGTGTGTATCTAGTGTATATTTTTTTAGCTTTCTATGCATAAGAAACATTAAAGAAACACTTCCAGATATCCTAAAACATCTTAAACATAATAANTCTATGCATAAGAAACATTAAAGAAACACTTCCAGATATCCTAAAACATCTTAAACATAATAATACCACTAAACCTCTGATGACGCACAATGTTTTGACGTGCATCGTTCATTATTACGAATCATTGGATATAATTCAAATTTTTAATTTAATCGGCTTTATGGCGGTCGATTCGTAAGTACAGATTATTCATAAGTCAGACGTTTGTAAGTCAGGGACTGCCTGTACTTAATATTTTCTCCTAACAGAGCGGTGCAACATTCAGGACAGGAAGTCTTATCCTGTCATCTAACTCAATCTGAATAATAGAGCTTGACTTTTGGATAACTGTGTGTTGACTTGATAATTTGCAAAGGTTAAATGTGTGACTGAGAAACATGGAAAGGAAAGGAAAGGAAAGGAAAGGAAAGGAAAGGAAAGGAAAGGAAAGGAAAGGAAAGGAAAGGAGAATTGATCTTAGGCTCTTACATTTGAACTGTTCTTGCATTCAGGAGGTTAACTAAGTGGAACTATTCCTTCTAGGAGTTCAATAAAACAGACTAACGGCGGCTGAGTGGTTAACACGTCTGTGTTTACATGTCACTCTTCTCTTCCTGTCCTGTATGAATAATTTCCTCTCCGTTGCTCCTCGCTCTCCAGCAGCACTGCCCTTGTTTAACTGTATCGGACGTTTACCATAATGATTCCTGTCAGCTGCTCCGCCGCCTTTTAATAGGGACACGGTGACTGCTGAGGAAGAGGCTGTAATCAGCGGCAGACGGGGTCAGGTGAGAGCGTGCGGAGCTGCAGGGAGGCTGGACGAGACTCAACCAGACCTGACACACACAACTCCAAAACCAATGATGAAGTTTAAACTTGTGTGAAAACAGTCAACTCTGGTAAAGATCTGCTGCCTGACTCACACAGCCACTGGCCTGTGACTTTAACCCTGTTTATTTCTGTGTGTGTGTGTGTGTTCTCTTGTGTCCTTGTGTGAACCATGTTGAATTGTAGACATGCAAAGTGAGGACAGTTTGACAAAACTGCTGAATGCTGGACAGTCCTCAGTCCTGTCGGCTAAACGTGAGGTGAAAGGTCACAGTGTCACAACAAACTATGACAAACCGAGAAAACACACAGCTAATGACAAATAATCAACACATTTACTGATGAAAATGATGAACAATGAAAAACAGCAACAGAACACAACCAAAACCAACAGCAAAAATCAAAAAGGAGCAGCAGAGCGGCACCGCGGCATCGGCAGGACAACACGCCAACCAACCGCCTCCAGGACGACATGCACCATCACCATGATCACAAGCAGGAAACATGTTTCTGATCAAACATCTCATACTCAGTATTAATATACTCATATTTAATATGCTTATATATCTCATATTTACTGTTAATGTGGAGGATCTAGAAATTTGGAGTCTCTCAGTGGTCCTGAAAGAGGACTGTGTGTGTATTGACTCCACACACAGTGAGGATGATGATGATGATGATGATGATGATGATGATGGTGGTGGTGATGATGATGGTTCCAGTGAATATAGAATCTTCAGCATCACAGCAGCAGAATTAGCCGTTAGCTGGTTTTGGGTCAGAAAGTCTCCAAACCTACCATCAGACGCCACCAGAAACATCTGTTTCATGATAAGAATTTAGTTTTCCTTTCAACTGTTTTACTTTAATTAAAGGTTATAATTTTGTTAATACCTTGAATGAAAGATCAAGAGGATGAACATAAAGACATTTTTATCACAGCCCATTTTGCTTTTTTTTATACAAAGATTGCTGGCTTTGTAAATACACTCTGAAGTCCAAACGCACCACAAGCCAAGAACTCAACTGAAAGCTAAGGCTAATTCTGTTAGCGGCTAAGCTAAAACTGTTCATACATCAATACATACATCATTTAAAACATTTGAAGGATTAAGTTAAGGGTAAAAGGTTGAGGATTAGGGAATAAATATTAGCTGCCATACATGTATTAAAGCAAATATGTGGATGTTGTGGTTTTTGCATGTGGAAACAGTACCTTGGAGCGTGTAACGTGCATAATGTCTGTGACAAAAGGGACACTTTGCATCTCTGACTATCACTATAGCAACAAGTGTGTGTGTGTGTGTGTGTGTGTGTGTNAAACAGCACAGAGAGGGGGAGGGCAGAGGTGCTGAAGGAGGAAGTCAGGATTAAACCGGAGACTGACACGGTGGCAGCCATGAAACCAGAATATTTACCTTCATCTTTCTGCTGTTGCCTCATTAATTTTCTATCCAAAAATACAGTTTTCTGGTAGGTGTTGGACTCCGCCAGGGCTGCCCCCTGTCACCAATCCTGTTTGTGATTTTCATGGACAGGATTTCAAGGCGCAGTCAGGGATTGGAGGATGTCCAGTTTGGTGACCTCAGAATTGCATCTCTGCTTTTTGCAGATGATGTGGTTCTGCTGGCTTCATCAGACTGTGACCTTCGATGTGCACTGAGCAGGTTTGAGGCCGAGTGTGAAGAGACTGGGATGAGAATCAGCACCTCCAAGTCTGAGACCATGGTGCTCTGTAGGAAAAAGGTGGACTGTTCCCTTCAGGTTAGAGGGGAGTCACTACCCAGACGGAAGAGTTTAAGTATCTTGGGGTCTTGTTCACGAGTGAGGGTAGGATGGTGTGTGAGATTGATAGACGGATTGGTGCAGCGTCCAAGGTCCTACGGACGCTGTACCAGACCGTCGTGGTGAAGAGGGAGCTGAACCAGAAGGTGAGGCTCTCAATTTACCAATCAATCTACGTTCCTATCCTCACCTATGGTCATGAGCTCTGGGTAGTGACTGAAAGGACAAGATCACGGATACAAGCGGCGGAAATGAAGTTCCTCCGTAGGGTGTCTGGGCTCACTCTCAGGGACAGGGTGAGAAGCTTGGACATCCAGGAGGGACTCAGAGTAGAGCCACTGCTCCTCTGCATCGAAAGGAGTCAGTTGAGGTGGTTTGGGCACCTAATAAGGATGGACCCTGGTCAACTCCCTAGGGAGGTCTTCCAGGCACATCCAACTGGAAAGAGGCCCCAGGGAAGACCCAGGACACGCTGGAGGGATTAAATCTCCCGGCTGGCCTGGGAACACCTCGGAGGCCCCCAGGAGGACTTAGAGGGCCTGGCCAGGGACAGGAAGTGTGGGCCGGTCTGCTTAGTCTGCAGCCACCGTAACCCGGACCCGGATGAGTGGAGGATAATGGATGGATGGATGGAAAAAAATGTGGCCATGAGTTATTGATGCATGGGAACAACTTAATTCTAAACATACCTGACGTGGTCAGATAGCTAGCCACAGTTATGCTGGACTTTACGTAACCGCTTTGAAACAGTCGGAGGCTGTTGGAAACGATCGTGTGCAAGTTTATTTCACTTTGTCATAATCAATAATAAAGTGTTTTAGAAAAAGACTATTCAGAATAACTGAAAATATTGTTAGGCCATAAGAATATGCTGATTTTCAAAAATGACATGATATTCCAGGTTTTGAGCAAACATATAAACAGCCGATTCATATGAGTTCTTTCAGCTTTTGTTTTTTAATTTTATGATGGTGTAATGTCATCAGACATACCATTACATATTAAAACTGTCAGAAATACATTAATTTCTAAAAGGAAATTAAAAGCTTATTTAGGGTAACTTTTTCTTTTTTTATGGTCCTGTTCTTGCTGGGGTCTTGTTGTCTGCTCTTGGTTAGCAAATTGTGAATTGCTGAGGTCAGAGGTCAGATATGATTGTATGTATCATTTGTGATGTGTTTGGATACTTTATCACAGTCATCCTCAAAGTCTGGACTCTGGTCTGGATCCAGATCGAACCTCAACCATCTCTGGACTCTGAGCAAATTATACTTTTCATATGTATTATTAGTATTATCTGTGACATTGCTGCTACACAACGAGTCTAAATTCTCTGCTTTCTTCACAACAGAGAAAGTGAAACCTAATGTCTGACTGCTCCACTGTCTGTGTAAGAATGTCTACTCTGCTTTGGTTTGGTCCAATCAAATTCAGCGACCTGTCAAACCCCCCCACCCAGCACAGATTGACAGTTGATATAGTGCAGGTAGTCTTATTCCACCCTCCATCCCCACTCGACACCTTAAATTCCTGGTAAAAATTAGGATCCCACTCCGACCTTAATAAATGGACCTTTGTCTTACTTTGTCTTATTGAATAGTTTCTTTGTGGACCTTTAAAATTTATATTTGAGTACCCCTGATTTATCATGTAGTATTAGGTCATGTAGATCAGTCATCCTCAAAGTCTGGATCTGGATCCGGACCCATCAGCAGCACCAGGTAAAAAATTAGGATCCCAATCCTGGCTTGTCTGACTTTAATAAAGGGACCTTTGTCTTATTGAAAATTTTCTTTGTGGACCTTTAAGGTTTATATTTGAATATTTAGGTAGCCCTGATTTATGATGTAGTATTAGGTCATGTAGATTGATGCTGTAATTGGACTTTTATTTTACCTAAATGTGTGATTTTGTTCTGTTTGCATGAGTGGACACTGGGAAGATTAGTTGTTGTGGAGGCATCAACTAATGGGGATCCAATGAAATACATACATAAATGAATAAGAAATGAACATCTGGAAACTGCTAACATGCTCATATTACCAGTATTCTACATTATTATGTCACATCATCAAACAGGCCTAATGATGAGAAGCTATTGGAGTAATAGCAGCGCTATAACTGAGTATAATTTACCTTCACTCATGTTCAGAAATAAAATGCTAATGCTGCTGACACTATGGAGTTGAAAGGAAAAGAACGGTGGCAGAAAAGATTAGCGCTACAGGTTGAATATAGCATGCTAGCTAGGCAGGAAAGAAGTGATGAGAGATGGAAATATTCCAAAAAATTACCTCAAATGAGTTCAAGCATTAGGAATTACATATAAGTGAGCCAAGCTGAGATCAGACGTGTCACCCTGATGACCACTGCTGAGAAACACAGGCGGGATGGCAGTTCCACTTCAAGCACTTCACGCAGCAGCATTCAGCATGCTTACACACACTCGTGAAGCACAGCAGAAGTGACGGGGTTATGAAAGCGAAAGCCCCAGATGTCAGCAGCTGTATCTAAAACGTAACACATGTGACCGGAGCCTGTGTCTTAAAGTCACCCAGAGAGTCATGAGTCGCTTATTTCAGCTGACACACCACTCATCACAGCAGCAGGGTCTTCATTTATGTGTATGAAAGCAGGAGTCAAGATGTGTGAGAATAACGTGAAGCTGTCAGCAATACACAGAGCAGAACGCTTTTACTGTGAGATGTGCGGAAGCATGACCGAAATATGTCTGCAATAAATCAAATCTGTAAAATATGATAGATGTAAATAATGTGTGTGTGTGTGTGTGTGTGTGTGTGTGTGTGTGTGTGTGCAGTGTGTTGTCACTCAAAAACAGCTTCTGAGACAGGAAGCTGTAATCGCTGTTGCGTCTTTGTCTTTGCTGGCCTCTGTGGCAGAGAACAGAAGCCTGGAAAGAATCAGGTGTTAATGAGTTAGGTACTAATGAGACAGGTGTTAATTAGTCAGGTACTGGTGAATCAAGTGTTAATGAGTCTGGTGTTAATGAGTCGGGTATTAGTGAATCAAGTGTTAATGAGTCAGGTGTTAATGAATCAGGTATTGGTGAGTCAAATGTTAATGAGTCAGGTGTTAATGAGTCAGGTGTTAATGAGTCAGGTATTGTGAGTCAGGTGTTAATGTTAATGTTAATTCCAACTCTTCAGAGTGGATCGCGACACAGAACTTTCCGGAAAGACAAAAGGTGGAGGAATCTGTTTCTACATTAACAGTGGCTGGTGTAATAATGTGACAGTGATTCGGCAGCACTGTTCTCCAGACCTGGAATCTTTTTTTCATACACTGTAAACCGTTCTACTCCCCCCGTGAGTTCGCTTCATTCATCCTGGTCGGTGTTTACATCCCACCGCAGGCCGACGTGCAGGAGGCACAGCTTATGCTTGCCGACCAGATACTGTGTGTGGAGCGGACAATCCCAGACTCCCTGGTTGTTGTTCTCGTTGACTTTAACAAAGGTAACCTCAGCCACGAACTTCCTAAATACAAACAGTCTATCAAATGTCCAACCAGGGAGGATAGTATTCTGGATCACTGTTACACTCCAATCAACAACGCCTATCACGCCATTCCCTGCGCTGCACTGGGTCACTCCGATCATGTCATGGTCCACCTGATCCCTACATACAGGCAGAAACTTAAGCTGTGTAAACCTATTGTGAGGACATCAAAGCAGTGGAACGGTGCAGCTACAGAGGATCTTCAGGCGTGCTTGGACTGTGCTGACTGGGATGTTTTCAGGACTGCTACCAACAGTCTGGATGAGTTCACAGAGGCTGTGACATCCTACATCAGCTTCTGTGAGGACTGCTNACCAACAGTCTGGATGAGTTCACAGAGGCTGTGACATCCTACATCAGCTTCTGTGAGGACTGCTGCACACCTTCATGCACCAGGGTGACTTATAATAACGACAAACCCTGGTTCACAGCTAAACTCAGACAGCTAAGGATGCAAAAGGAAGAAACGTTTAAGAATGGGGACAGGGACAGGTTTAGTGAGTCCAAGTACAGGTTTAACAAGGTGGTGAGAGAAGCTAAATGACTGTACTCTGAGAAACTTCAACACCAATTCTCAGCCAACGACTCTGTTTCTGTCTGGAAAGGACTCAGACAGATCACCAACTATAAACCTAAAGCCCCCAACCCCATCAATGACCTACGCCTGGCCAACCACCTGAATAAGTTCTACTGTTGCTTTGAAAGACAATGTAGTGGTAGCAGTCCTAACAACACCATCCCCTGCAAATCTGACACNCCACTCCCACCCCCCACCTCCCTAGCTTTACCCCACTCAGCAGTGGCCTGGGCATCTCCACAACTGCCCTCCTCAGAGGCCCCCTTCCCTCCCACCACAACGACCCTCTCCATCCTGGAGAGGGATGTTAACAGGCTCTTTAAGAGGCAGAACCCCCGCAAAGCAGCCAGACCTGATTCTGTCTCTCCATCCACCCTGAAGCACTGTGCTGATCAGCTGTCTCCGGTGTTCACGGACATCTTC
>VXCM01010315.1:0-10534 GCA_014773175.1 Lucifuga dentata | reverse complement strand
TAAGGGGCTGGAGGCACTGCTCCTTCTCCTTTACTGGGTTAAAGTCCCCCTTTAGAAGACTCAAATTAATAAGTATTTATCATTGTTGTTCCTGCTGTGGGAGCTGTTATTGGTAGTGCTATCATTTGATATCAGAACAAATTAATTAAAATAAGTAATTGTCATAAAACTAATAAAACATCAGGATACAGAGCAGCGACAGAAGATCGGGTCGACTCGTTCTCATTCCTAAGTCCTTCAACAGTCGTTTTGTCAGATCCTCCACAGGTCTCCTTCTATANACAGAGCAGCGACAGAAGATCGGGTCGACTCGTCCTCATTCCTAAGTCCTTCAACAGTCGTTTTGTCAGATCCTCCACAGGTCTCCTTCTATATTGGAGACGCAGAGAATTATTAATTGACTTTTAACTATTTAACTGCAATATTTAGTGGACTCTCTAAGCTTTGCCAGTTATAGTGTAGATTTGCAGATGCCTTGTACTTGGTTTGAGCCCCTCAAAATGTCTGCGCTCGTCTCTGCAGGTGTACCAGAATGATCTAATGTGCAACATAAAGCTTTCAGCAGGGCAAAATGGGAAGGAAAAACTTATCTTAAAAAAAAAAGAAAAATACAAACTTGGTCCAAATCCAGCAGAGTAAGCACTGACTGCAGCCAGCATGCAGGTGAGAATGACCCAGTTCACGACTGAGCCGTGGATCCCTGAAGAAGATTCCAGAACCATTTCCAGAGATTTCTGTCCGGCTTTATCTCCATCAAACGAGCCGGAGGCCAAAGCTGCTGACTGGTTTCCTGTGGTTAAATGAGGTAAAGACGACGTGTTACTGATCGAGTTCTCAGAATCACAAGGCCTGTAAGCGTTAGAAAACAAGCGCCCACTCAGGAGTCCAATGGTTATTAGAGACAACGCCATGACGGAGCATCCACCAATCAGCAAAGGCCTCCTGCCCAGCCTGTCAGAAAACACCATGGCGATCAGAGTGGTGAGCACTTTGACTAAACCCACGCCGACGGACGCCAGCACGGCGGAGGCCTCACTCTGGAACCCTGCAGAGTGGAAGATGGTGGAGGCGTACAGGAGAATGTTTGGCTGTCCTGTCAGCTGCTGAAAGATCACGAGTGCGAGTCCGATGGTAGTCCGAGTCCTCATGTTGTCTTTACGCTGGAAGAGGTACAGGAAGGCGTGCTGCAGCTCGTTTTCTCTGTCGGATCTGACTTTTGGGTCATCTGGCTCTTGGCTTTCCGTGACGCTCGCCAGCTCTCTGTCAGTCTGAGCAGAAACCTCTTGGTTTGAGCTTTCTTTAGCGTTTCCTGGAAGAAACAAAATAGACACCAGCTGAATCAAAGTCGGTACCACAGCCGATCCGAACATCCACTTCCACCCTCCTGAACTGCCAGACAGGATGTAGTTCATGGCGTAAGCTGCCAGGATGCCCACGGTGATCCCAGCTTCGTACAGCGTTACCAGGAAGCCCCTGCAGTGGGGGCTGACCATCTCAGACACAAAGATGCAGCAGGACATGGAGGACACACACATGGCAAAGCCCACCGTCATCCTGCCCAGCACCAGCGCCACGTAGGAGCTGCTGAGCAGCACCAGGCTACCAGTCAGGATCAGCACGTTGCTGAGGAGGATGGAGTTTCTGCGGCCGTGTCGGTCAATCAAGCAGCCGCCCACCATGGAGGCCAGCAGCGCTCCCACCAACAAGGAGCTGACCAGAGCCTCCTGCTGGAGGCACGAGAGCCGCAACTCAGCCTTGAGCTGCAGCAGAGCACCAGAGATGATGCCCAGCTCATACCCAAAAACCAGGCCGCCCAGAGCCAAGACCACACTGGCCAGCACGGGGACGGAACAGCCTGGAAGGAAGGAAGCATTCAGATGTTTGGCCTTCAGACGAACAGCATTAAAACACTAGAAACAAACGTTCAAACTGGAATAATCTCAGTCATTTTATACAGAAATCTTTCAAACTCACTGGAAATTCATCAGAACAAAGTGTTTGGGAATTCAAATCTGGAGTTAGCCTGACATATTATTGATCAAATCTGGCGGCGAGGTCATATTAGAATCTTAAACTAAACTGAGAAACATCTTTTGAGAAAATTTGCAATCTGATCCTGTTGGTGTCTGAGAGAATTTATCAATTTGTCAACTGAAAATTAACAGATTATGTTTTTGTGACTTTAGCCGGTTGAAAATGTTGGTGGTTGCAGATTCTAATTTTCTCATAGCAGCTTATTTTCCTTAGTTTTGTGTCATTATATTACAAAGACTTAGCATATTCTGATCAGTCAGTAAGAACCATTCAAATTTAGGTTCAGTGTATTTTATACACATAATGATTTATCATAAACATAGTAAAAATTAAAACAATTGTTATTTGGAGCTCTGATCATGGAAGATCTTCAATAAGCTCATGGAAGATCTTATGGAAGATAAGATCGAGCATATCTAGTACTAGATATGCTAGTACTAGTACTTGCATATCTAGTACTACACTTGGACTAGATATGCAAGTATTTAGACTAGACTTGCATAGTCTAGTCTAAATATGAGACTATGCAAGTCTCATATTTAGACATGCATATCTAAATACTAGATATGCAAGTACTAGATACTTGCATATCTAGTATTTAAATATGCAAAGTTAATATACAAAAACTCCACTGCTGCAGTCTAGATTTCTGATGGTTATTAGATCAGTACGCTGAGTCTCTCAGATGTTTAGGTTATATAAATGTCATCTGGGCGGTGTTTTACAAATGAATGGTGCAGACTGATGGTTTCAGTAGGTCTGCAGCTGCTCCTCAGATCTGTCCGCCTCTTTTATGTGCAGAATTCCAAAATGCAAACAAGGCAGAACAAACGCCAAATGCAGCCTGCTGCCTCTCTCTGCTCTCATCTGATAACTTTTATATGCGGGGCCGCCGCAGATGCAAAATCAGCCAGAATGACGTTATGTACATGCATTAAATTATCTGAAAGTTGAAATGGAGTTTCAGCCGCTGACTTTTAAACCACTGATCAAAATATTTCATTCTCATTATATTCATTATGGCTATATCAGAGAATAAATAATAATCTTGTCATATTAACATTATCTATATATATATTAAAAAAAACAATAAGAAAAGAGTCATTTGTAAATGACTTACCCATGGCTTCCAGTTTCCACAGATGTAGCTCTCAGTCACGCCATGCAGGTCTGGCCTGTTTCTCAGCAAACATCCTGCGTGGAATAAAAATAAATATGAGATTAGACGATCATAATTCCTGCGGTGTTTCCTGATGGAGCACCCACAGGGAGGTCTGTGTCCTGCTGCTGCTCACAGACAAGACAAGGGAGTCCACAAGTCTGTAGCAACCCCGTCACCATGGCAACGCTGTTGTTGATTGCCGTGATTTCATTAGCGAGCCCACTCGAGATGAGCTCAACGAAGTCACGGGGCTCTGCAGAAATAATCCGCCTCATTTTGTCTTGCAGAAATATTCTATCGACCTGACAATGGTATACAACAAGACGTGAAATCAAACATTTCCTTTATTTACAGCATGAATCTACGCCGGAAATAGGCCTTACAGTTAGAAATGCATTTTTTTNAAAAAAAAAAAAAAAAAAAAAGTTACTCCAGAAAAAGGAAGTGGAGAGATGGGAGAGAGTTAAAGTGATGTTTTCTGATTAGAGTTAAAGAGAATGCAGCTCATATTGGACATGTTTAAAAGTCAAACCATCCTTCCTTCCATCCCTCCTTCCTTTAATATCACCTTAAATCTATTAGTTGATAAAAGTGTTAGCAAAAAGTCACATACATAAGAGTAAATTCTACAACCGCAATCCATCCTTTTCTGTTTTTGAAAATGAAACCAATACATTCCCTCTACTCTGCAAAAAAGCTGTAAAAACTTTGAATTTGTGTTTTAATGTTACAGTGTGATGCTTAATTTTGTCAAATTGATGTGATGGTCAGACTCTGGCTGCTTGTTTTTTTCTGTTAAATTGTTCAATTAAGTTCCTAAAAAAAGCTTTTGATTGTAACATATAGCTGGATTATCAACTTCATAAAGGCTTGTGATAAAATATAAATGAATAAATTTGTATACTTCTCGTTTCTCTGGAAACGGTTGATTCATCATTAACCTCACCCTTTGCTCAATAATCTTATTCATATGCATATTTGCTGTTTATGATTTCAACAAAGCCGCTCTTTGCGCGTAAAAACGCTGCCGTTCAGCGAGTTTCTCACCGGGACAGAAGCGGAGGCGGATGCAGCCGTCGGATCCTGACGGTCGGAGGCTCTTTAATTAATCAGCCGGATCATTGCGTTGGATCACTGAATGGACCGTCGGTGACCAGCGGAGGAAGAGGCGGAGATGCTCCCGGTGGCTGTTGGGGAAGTCTGAAGCTACGTGGCAGCTCCGGCTCAAGTTACAGCAGCAGAAAGTTCTGAGTGAAGTTTGACTCCAGAGACCGACAACTTTCAGATACCGGGAAAAAGAGACGCCCCCTACAGCCCAAATCATTAACATCAAATCTATCTATCTATCTATCTATCTATCTATCTATCTATCTATCTATCTATCTATCTATCTATCTACACACACGTCTAAGAGAAAACATACTGACACGTGCATAACCCACAAACATGCTGTATATGATGCATATTATAGATGATTTGAGAACATGTATTTGATCTTAAAAGAAGGAACTATAAGTCTGCAATGTATCACACATGAACCTGGATCAATAAATTGTAATAATTAATATTATTGATATTATTACTATTATTATTACTGTTAGTAGTAGGTAGTAATAATAGCTGCAGTAGTAGTTGTAGTAGTAGTGTAGCGTAAGTAAGCAAAAGCAGTAAAGCAGCAGCCCAGTTACAGCAGTAATAATAATAATAATAATAAATAATAATTCTAATAGTTTTAATTATATCAGCAGCAGAAACAGTAACAACGAGATGCAGAAGCAGTATATTGTTGTCATTGTTAACTCTTTATGCATTTTATAACATTCATAATAACAGTCGTTGTCAGAAACTGTTCTCTGTTGCGAAATTCTCTGTCCTGTTGTCCTCCTGTAAAAGCAGTAAAACAACTGAGCAGGATGTTTGTTAGACCAAAGACACGTCATAACTCAAACTGCCCGTGTCTTGCTGAATTAGAGGTGTGACAATGTAATTTATGTAAAGGTGAGCTGATTGCACCTGCCTCCAGAGCAACATGTACGGAGGGGAAGCGAAATTTCAGACATAAAATTAGGATAGTGATGGGACCTGATGGGAGTGTGTGAGATTAAGAGATAATTCTGTGTTTTTAAGTCATGTATATCCCTTCTTGATTCGCGTGGGGTTTGAAGCAGAACGTAAAGTTGTTTTTTTTTTCCTCACTCCTGCAGTGACATTTCGCTGACATTTCCTCTTGTGAACGCTAGGCGGCAGCATGTAAACAGAGAACAGGAAGTAGTGCCGCAGGAAACAGAAGAAGAAGACTGACGTAAACATGGAGAACAGCCCGGCTCTTCCTGAGTTTCTCGCTAAAGCAGAGTTATTAAAACAAGGAGCAGAAGCCCGAGTGTACCGGGCTGTGTTTCTGGGGAAAACGACCATTGTCAAAGAAAGATTCCCGAAACGGTACAGACACCCGGTGTTAGACGAAAAATTGACCCACCGCAGGACGGTGCAGGAGGTCCGCTCCATACTGCGCTGCCGGAAAGCAGGCAAGTTTGTCTGAAACAGCAAAAACTCTGCTTAATTTGACTTTAAATACACAGCAGAGCACCAAGTAGCATTAATTAATATATAGGAGCAGATATGATAAACACGGTAGCCTCTTAGTTGGCTAGCCTTAACATGAGAGCGCCATGCTGACACACAAGAACATGAGCTGATGCTGCTTTCAAGGTACCTCGGAACTCGGATTTTTCCAGTTGGAAGTTCCCAGCCAAATGTAAACAAAAAAGCATGGCTGAATGCTAACTAAAGTAAAGTTAGACTACAGGACTGTTTGGTTGTGTTGTTTTACAATGATATATGAATGAATCACAGCGCTTATTAAACATTTCTGCAGATAAGTAGTATTCTGAAATTATTTACACAGGTATCAATGGTAAACAGTTATTATACACTGTAGATAGTTAACTTGGTGATATATTTTGTTCTTTTTATACATATACATCATTAATGTCACGTCAGAAAAAAGTACTTTATTCGGTGTTAGCTGATCATTTCTATTCACAAATTTCGCTTCCAAAATAGATGAGTGACGTCATCCTCGTGAAGTCGGGATACATAATTTTGGTCCGAATTTCCCAGTCAGAGCTGCAGTTTGACAATGATTGTCTCTAAGCCATCTGTAATAAATCATACAATCCATCAATATGTCTCCTCAGGCATATCTGCCCCGGTGGTCTACTTTGTGGACTACACCTCCCACTGCATTTTTCTGGAGGAAATAGTGGGTTCGGTGACTGTCCGCGATCACATCACTTCCTGTCAGCAGTCTGAGCCGCGTCCTCAGCGGGAGCTGGAGCAGCTGGCTGAGAGGGTGGGTCACATCCTGGCCAAAATGCACGACGAGGACGTCGTCCACGGAGACCTGACTACCTCCAACATGCTGCTGAGATGCAGCAAGGAGAAGGCAGAGTCTGACCTGGTGCTCATTGACTTTGGCCTGAGTTACATCTCGGCGCTGCCTGAGGATAAGGGCGTGGACTTGTACGTGCTGGAGAAGGCGTTCCTCAGCACTCACCCCAACACGGAGGCGCTGTTCGAGAAACTGCTGAAGAGTTACACGGTGTCCTCCAAGAAGTCCTCAGCGGTCATCAAAAAGCTGGACGAGGTTCGTTTGAGAGGCAGGAAGAGGTCGATGGTGGGATGAGAAGAGGAGTTGGTTGTTTAAAGGGCCATACCGATGATTGTGCATGTTTGAGCTCAATATGTACAACCCACATACATGTTACGTTACTGACAACCAATTTCCAAAACACAGAACCTGAGTTTCCCTGTTATTTTTTCAAAACCCCTAATCTTTCAAAATCAAATGTTCAGCTGATACATCCACCTTAAATTTCAATGTTTCATCTGGTAACACTTTTGTACAATTGTAGAAGGCACGGTCATTTTAATTTCTCAGTAAAAGCCGTCTTCTCCTGGGATTATATTTCCTGGCGGAGACATACATCATCTTAGGTGCAGCTCCATGTTGGATAATAAATAAAGTTACTTTGACAAAAAAAAAAAAAAANAAAAAAAAAAAAAAAACCTAATAGACATCTTGTTCACTGTGATGGTTTATTTATCTCAAGCGCGTGTCCAGTCTCTTCAAGTTGACTTTAAAGTTGTACTGGAATGAACTGAAACCAATGGCAGTCTGGAAGGTAGGAAAAACAATCTAAAATTTACTGCTAAGGTAGTATATTTTGAGAAACGGTTGTCAGTAACGTAACGTGTATGTGACTGGTATCTTCCTTTAAGGAAAATCCCCTCTGACTGTTAATTTACTGAAAACATGCCGAAATGATAAAAGTTGTTTTTGTGCAAAGAAAAAATAGATTTAATATGAAATAAAAACATTTTGTAAGAAATGAGCATCACTTTTTTTTTCCAAATGAAAGTCCAGTATGATTGAATGATGACCATCAAGCCTATTTGCATCAGATTTTGAGTTGTTAACTGTAAAATAGTGTAATATGTGTAATATTAGAATATTTTAATTTTATCATAATTTTATTATATTTTATCAGGCAGCAGACTGGGCTGAAGCCTGGTGTCAGTTTCCTCAGATCCACTAACATCTGAAAATAACGAAAAATGAGCTTTTAGAGTTTCTGTACAATTTTCTGCAGAACAAAACATATTTTTTACATATAAAAACCTCATACAAATGATATGTACATACTGCTATCATGAGTTGCCTGCAGGTTATACACGCTGATGGTTTCTTCTTCTGATGTCTGAGTTTAGCGAGAATTACTCAACTGTCAAATCTGCATACGTTCACCCGAGGAACAAAAACAAGATATTAACTGGGAATAAAAGAAAATATGGATTTTTTTTATTTTTAGTGTTTACACAGTATTTAAAGGACCATACCACCCATTTTGCATGTTTGAGCCTATTACATTCAATTTTCATACATGTTACGTTACTGACAATCATTTCCCAAAGCATAAAACTGTATTTCAGTTTTTCTGATATTTTGCAAAATCACTTAATCTTTCAAAATCAAATATTCAAGCGATACACCCTTCTTAAAAATCACACAGGTCTTCTTTTGGGACTATATTCCCTGGTGGAGGCATACATTCACTCCACACTTTTTATTGAGCTTAAACACTAAAATTATGTAACTTCTAAAAAAAAAACCTGAATACACGTCTTGTTGGTGATGATGGATTACCTATCCCAAGAACATTTCAAGTATCAACAAGTTGATTTTAATAACAGAATGAACTGAAACCAATGGAGGTCTGGAAGGTAGGAAAAACATTTTTAATTCACTGTTCCAGTAGTATGCTTTGGGAAATGATTGTCAGTAACGTAACGTATGAAAATTGATTATATTAGGCTCAAACATGTAAAATGGTGGTATGGTCCTTTAACTCAAAATTTCATATTTAGCAGCATAGATGAGACAGTTTAAAGCAGTTTGTAGCTGTAATGTCAGTGAAGTCTGAAAGGCTAAAATCTAAAAATCTACAGCCGCACTAAAGGGCCTGTAAACCTCTAATAATAATAATAATAGTAATAATAATAATAATAATAATAATATACCTGTCAGAAAATAATTGTTGATTGGATGAAAAAACGAGACAACTTTGCTCTTGTTAGCAGAGCCCAAGGTGATGCTACATTTTTGAGTGTGACGCTGATATCTGAGAGGTGAAAGATAAAAATAGCAAAAATTTGAAAGTAAACATACTGGAAATTAATTACTATATTTACGTTATATCAAAAATAACAATAAATTTAAAAATGCAGCTCATAAAACCTCCATATGCTGCAATTTCTTTTCTGTATATCTGAAGCATATAAGCTTGACACTGATTTATATTTATAAAATATCAGGCGATGACATCTCCAGCCATGTATTAGTTGTGCTTTGATATTTAGATCCTTAGAATAGTCGTCTAAAAAGTAAAACTACCTTTAAAATACTTGATCACTAATAAGGTGAAAGAAGTATCTCTTAAGATTATTCACCATTATTATCCCACTAAAGTCTTTTTACAAACATCTAAGAAGGATATTGATGTCAATTGCTTTTTTTGTAAACTGTGTCCTGAAGATGCATTAAATTTATACACCAAAGCACTACAAGCAGCATCCTGAATGTTTCCCCTCCAAATGTTGAAAGGTAAAACCACGTGATATTCAGTCAGCCTTCAGGAAAATCATTTGAACTGTGGGTGCGCTCCAAAAGCTGTACGAGTCTGCGCCGCGTGGACGTGGACTCCATTTCTTAAAACAGGACACTAATGCCAGTCAGGAAGCTCCGCAGAAATAAAACCCAACACACAATGAATGTCACGTGACACCAAACATATATATATATATATATATATATATATATTTTTTTTTTTTTTTTTTTTTTTTTTTTTTTTTTTTTTTTTTTTTTTTTTTTTTTTTNTTTTTTTTTTTTTTTTTTTTTTTTTTTTTTTTTTTTTTTTTTTTTTTTTTTTTTTTTTTTTTTTTGCAGCGAAATCAGAGTGAAATTGTTGTTATTATAATAACTGGACTTAAACAAATGATTTGTTTTAAATCGGTTGTGATGGCCTGGACAACTATTAATAATAACTAACTTTTATTACCGGTAACTCTTTCAGTTAAATTCTATGAGCGCAGTTCTACTCCGCCCTTGCCGCTGTATATAGCGGTGCGCCTGCATAACCAAATGGAGCGCACCCAGCGTGAAAGCACCTGTCCGAACCTGTGTGTCAAAGTTTAATTTAATAATGGCTTCGACAATCCTTTGACAAAGCGACGCTTGAATTGCGATGGAGCCCCACAGACGCGTGGAAATGCTGATAAAGGTCATGATTGTGGTTCTGCACTGTAGAGGTAAGTGCGTGTTTTTCAGCTCAGAGCTGTTTGTTTGGTCTAGTTTACTGCGTCCGTGTTTGGCTCGGACAGTCTCACTGTGAAAAAAAACAATGTGCATGTGGCTGCAGACAACTAGGAACTCCAAACTTTCCACCTCTCCTTTAAAATATGCGTTGGAAGGAAACTTGAAGTCGGAGCTCCGGCTTAGAAATTCATGCTGCGTTCCAGTCAAAGTGGAATGTAGGAATTTCCCGTTTAAAATTCAGATTTCCGAGGTCTAGGCGTTTCAGCTTCCACAACACCAAATATAAACAAAAAACATGGCTGGATGACAATAAATACGGCAAAATAAATAAAATTAGTAATAAATACTACTAACTCAATTCAAGCTAGTATTTATTACAGACTGGTTGTATGACTTCTTCCTTCTTTTCCTTTCGGCTTTCCCTTCAGGGGTCACCACAGCGAATCATCTGCCTCCATCTAACC
>VXCM01010311.1:0-17272 GCA_014773175.1 Lucifuga dentata | reverse complement strand
CATCCTGTTTACATTATGAAACATCAGGGCTTTTAGGCATCAGAATACATTCAGGTAAACCCGTTTATCATCCACAGCCATAGTTGTGGCATCAACAGTTTGAGGCTCAACAGCAGGAGGATGCAGCGGCATCTCACAGATATGCTGTGTGACCACGATAAATTTGAACTTTAATACCACAGCAAAAGGAAAAAATTATAAATGAAACTGCAATGGTATGTACACCTTGCTCGTCACATGTGTTTCATGTATGTAGTAACATGTTGAACAAGCAGTAATGAAGTTTCTTCTCACATTCAGTTCTTAGCACAGATACAGTGCCCTTGAAAAATTGTTTGCTCTCTTCCTCATTTCTTTTATTATTGCATATTTGTCACCTTTAAGTGTGTCAGATTGTCAGACTAATTTAATACAAGACAAAGACAGCCTGAGTAAACACAAAATACATTTTTTAAATAATCATTTTGTTTACTGAAGGAAAAAAGCTCCAACACCTACATATATCACCATGTGAAAAAGTAGTTGTCTCCTTATCTTAATAACTGGTTATGTCAGTTTTATCAGCAACAACTGCAATCCAATGCTTCTGGTAACTGAAGATGAAGTCTTTCATGTCGCTGTGGAGGAATTTTGTTCCACTCTTCTTTTTAGAATTGCTTTAATTCAGCCACATTGGAGGGATTTTGAACACGAACTGCCCGTTTAAGGTTCTGCCACAGCATCTCAGCGGGGTTCAAGTCAGGACTTTGATTAAGCTGCTTCAAGACCTGCTTTTTTTTTTTTTTTTTTTTTTTTTTTGAGCCATTTACAGGTGAACTTGCTCTTAAGCTTGTGTCGTTGTCTTGCTGCATAACCCATCTACACTTGATTTTAGATCATGCACTAATGACTAGATATTCTCCTTCAGGATTTTGTGGTAGAGAGCAGGATTCATGGGTTCTATCAATTATGGCAGGCTGCCATAATTGATAGAACCCATGAATTCTGTCTCTGAAGCAGCAAAGCAAGTCCCCACCATCACAGTACCACCACCATGTCTGAACGTTTGTATGATGTTCTTAATGGTGGAATGCTGTTATGCCAGATGTAAAGGGGCGGGCCTGTGTCTTCCAAAAAAGGTGGACTCATCAGTCCACAGAACATGATCCCAAAAGGCTGAGGGTCATCAAGGTGTTTTTTGGTCAGTGGGTGGTTGACTTAACATGCTTTCCATACCTCTGCATTATATCACTTATAATTGAAAATTAGCTGTTTTTAAATTAATACATGTTTATGTTGTTCTTCAGACAGGATATTAATAAAGTAGACTAGAATTTCTGTCAGTGCATACATAATTATAATTCAAATTTTAAATCAAACACCAAATGTGTAATGTGGTGTGACTGTCCGGACTACGTATTTTCTCATTGACATTTGGATAAAATCATGAAAAATATATAAATGCTTCCTCATTTCTAAGTTAAAACATAGAAGCAGATGATTTTTTTTTATGGATAATGAAAGTTTTGATGGCCATACTTAATATTGGAGTGAGCTCGTTAATTTGATTTTGTCCATAAAATGGGTGTCATACAGTGTGACACTACACTCTACATTTTCAACAGGTAATTATTTGGACACCAATATGCTGAAGAAGCCACTGGCAAGTGAAGAAGAAGTTTGTAGAGTATGTAATGAGTTGTGAGGTCATTTTTGGCCTTTTTACTTCTACATCAAATGGTCCTATTTCTGAGAGTGTAGGTCATGGTCAGCAGTTTATGGACGTTTGTTTATATGTGACGCCGTTTACACAAAAATACAAAAACTTTTGAATTTTTTTTTATATACATTAAAACCATTGCTACGACAGATGATGTGCTGAGAAAATGCTAGCATAATTCAGTTATCCTTTACACGTGGCCTTGACTGCTGAAAATCATACAATGTGATAGGCGCGTTACATGGTTTGAAGGTATTTTGCACGTCACGCCATATTACATATACTGCATTTTAAAGAAATGATCATACAGATCTCACAAGTTTTTAATTTAATAATGCATTTTTATGGTTTAACAACGTTAATTTTTTAAATATATGTAACTCACTTTTTTGCTATTTGCATTCATATGCCTGCATATTAATTTTTCTTTCTTTGCTAACTTCGTTCTAACATTGGTCTGATACAGAAATGTCAAGTACAGAGAGAACAAGGAAATACAGGGAAAGACTTAATGCCAATCTGGCAAGGAAAGAAGAAGTCCTCAGAGAAAGGAGAAGAAGGTAAGTAGATCCTGCCTATTTATACAGGTTACAAGGTAGTTCAGTTGCTTTATGTCATTTTTGGACATCGTAGCATTTTATTATTCCTATGTGTTTACATTTATATCACAAAATCATTTAAACCTTCCAGCAAGCATTTCATTACTGTTAATACTCCTATATACTTTATTTGTGCTACAAAGCAATCCTTGTAGTTTTGTGGATTGCCTGACATAGTACATGAAAATAATTCTGACAAACTAGGTCAGTTCAGGACACAGTGTTACTCCTGTTACTGTACATGCCAAGATATTTTGAGGTTAAAAATTACAGAGAGCAATAGGTTAAAAATTATTGTGAGAAAGGGGAACTTTGGACTTGGAAATGTTTAACTCTTATTATTGTACTGCACGCTATGATTCATGGTGTATTTTTGTTAACAGGTATCAAGAAAAGAAGTTGAATGGAGAATTACAGAAATTTAGTATCCAGTCCCTTCCTCCATCTAGAAGAAACAAATTAAGAAAAATATGGAGAGACTCTAAGCGGAAATACAGAAAAAGAAAAAAAGCAAGAGAATGCCATAATGAATTTGACGCCTCCGTCTCTTAATGGATCAGTAAATGAGGAAAATGTTGGTGGTCATTTGGTGCCCGTGCATAGTAGTACACCTGAGTAATCTGTCCACTCACTAATGGAGGATTCTGGTCCACCTTCATCGCAACCTCTGGTGCCTGTACCACATGAAAATCCTGAGCCCTCAGAAGCTTCCCCACAAGAAAGTACTGGGAGAACTCAAAAGAAAAAGCTGACAAATGAATTGAAGAAGCTAAAGACACAAAATGATGAGCTGAGGACTACACTTAAATGAGAATGGTCAAAGGCAGAAAAATAAAGAAAAAAATATTAACAGAAAACACAGCCTGTTTGCATCCGTGAAAAGTTTCACTCTCGATCAGCAAAGAAATCTGCCAGTGAGAAGAAACAAAGTGTTGAAAACAGTGTTCTGTTTCCTGGAAAATAAAGATGTAGTTCAAAGGAAAGAGAAAAAACAAAGAAGAATCCTTAGTAGTTCACTTCGAGACCTTCAGTAAGGTCTACAACGACAACAATGAAGTGAAATCTGGTATAAAAAAATGAAAGTGAAAAGTGATAGTGAAATGTGCATGAGCCAAAATTCCACAAAATGTTGCTGTGAAGAGGTGGAAATTAAAGGGCATAACCCAGCAGAAAAAGTAAGATGAGAACAGTGGCAGAAAGAGGATGTATTGGTTCAAGAAAGATATACAAAAACTGGATCAAAAAAATCTAAAACTGGGTGAATTGACAGAAGTGTTCCAAAGAGAATTAGAGGAGATTGCTTGTCATCACTATAACTGGATTCAGTAGAGGGCTGTAACACGAAGCACGTTCAACAGATCCAGGGTTTTTTTTGCCTTAGCTGCTCCACAAAGCCTAAAACTCCAGTCAGAGATAACGGGTACCATGATGGTGGTTATCAACCATCTTTGTCAACCCAGGCTTTCCTCATCAGGCTCTGTGTACGTTCCCATAAAGGGGGCGTGTCGGCCATCATTTACCTCTACTACTGGACAAAATGGACCAATCAGAGCTGTTTATTTCAGTTAGAAGGAGCAAAATTATCATGCAGCGCTATGAAGATTTCAAACACAACATAATTGCTAAAAGCAACACTGTTGCTGCAAATAAGGCTAGGGAGGAATGCTGCAGAAAGTTGCTGATAGTTTATGCGTAAGTTTGATGTAATTTACCACTCAATGCATCTAAATGCACCGTTTATTCCTAACGTGATGCTGCACATTCTACAGCTCTGACACTTTAAACCTGATGCAGCAGATTTAAATATTATACTAAGAACTGCATTTATGTCTGACACTGTCCATGTAGGACACATAACAATCACTAGTTTTTGACCAAATCAAAGTGAAATTAATTTCATTAGTGTCGACTAATCCATTTTTAATCGGCTTTCTATTAGCTGTATACTATAGGCTAAAGTCATACTGATTAATAATATAGTGAACTATTAATGTATACCTGCGATTTTATAGAAGGCTTCTTTTATTGCGAGCGTGGGCAAATGGCCAGGGAACACCAAAACAAATCTGTAGCACTCATAGAGAACATCGTCAGAAAAAGCCAACATATCTCTTCTGTCTCTAAACTCTCTCTCTCTCTGAAGTGAACCTCGCACAATTCCAGCACCCAAATCAGTGGGATCTGGAAAGAATGGTGACGCCATTTCCAAAAAAGTTGAAAGGGTGGCGCTTCTTAGTCGATTTCAAGCTGAAACTCTGAACATAACCTGGTCCTGACCAGCTGATGTCTGCAGCATGAGTTGTCATGGTGATCCAGCCAGGTTAAAAGAGAGCTACCTTCGTGGTACTGAAAACCCTGGCTTTAGGCTCAACATACCTCGCTAACCCACTAATCTCACTTTGTGGTACAGCTCTCTGGTGCAGCAGTTTGGACAGACGGCAGTTCAGGCTTTGTTTCTCCAATCACAGTGCAAGCAATCGATGTGAGCTCCCTGGTCAGAGAGCTCACATCGATACAGCAAGATTGGGATTCACCTCTTCCTTCAGATAAAGAAGCGTAGTGGCTAGTGTGGACTACCATAAATGCTGTATTAGTGGCCGGGGCCTTTATTTACCTCAACTGTGGAGAGAACCCGGCCAGTATAAGATACAGGCTTTTATTGAGATGGGCCTTTATTTCTAATTTTGAGCTATTGCCATATAAGTACTTTGTCGCAAAGTAAATGTGGCAAAGTAGTGTGCTGTTCATTATTACGAACTTGTATGTAACTCGAATTTTTAATTTAATAGGCTTTCCGGCAGTCGGTACTTAAGTACAGATGTTCCTAATTGGACGTTCATCATAACCAGGGGACTGCTTGATCTATAAAATATGGCTGAAGGAGTCAGACAAATTAATTAAGCCATCAAAGAAATTTATTTTTATGAAAGTCATTGTCATAAAACATGCATACATCAGCATTTACTGTAATTTCACTGTGGAACTGAACTCTTAAAGGTAAAACCCTTATTGTTGTCATCAAACTGTAACATCCGTCTGTGTTTGTTTGACACAGAACTCATAAACAAGAGGCAAAGAATTATATCGTGGTAATGTACCGAAAAATCAATAACCAGTCTGTTTTTGAATAGCTCCTCCTCATCTTCCTCATCCTGGGATGCTGGGCGTTCAGCTGTTGAACCGCAGTGAGAGCCTCCCGTCCAGTCATGCAAGGCTGTCCCTCCTTAAAACAGTGAATTAGACTGTCCTCCCATCAGTTGCCACAGAAAGTCCACACACTTTGAAAGATTTGAAATTGCCTCTCGAGGACAATAAACTTTACTTTACTTTAGATTTTCTGATCATATCGTTGTCCAGCTCATCCCAGGCTGCGATC
Organism: Lucifuga dentata; assembly: GCA_014773175.1. Taxonomy (NCBI): domain Eukaryota; kingdom Metazoa; phylum Chordata; class Actinopteri; order Ophidiiformes; family Bythitidae; genus Lucifuga; species Lucifuga dentata. The sequence continues at coordinate 11,598 of VXCM01010311.1, read as the reverse complement.
ACCCAGTCCACTAGTAGGCAGCAGGCAGGTGCTTTTAAATTTTCTCCCTCTGTGTATTGCTTATCCGCGTCCCCAGCCATCCATAGATCGTAGGCATCATTCAGATTCTGCTTTGAATGGCTGGTTCACATCAGATCAGATGTTTGGATGTATTTTGTGCAGTCTCCCAGGATCACTGCTGTTGTGATGTTGTAGCCGCTTTTTAGCTCAGTTTTGGTAGCTGCGCTGATGTGACAGCGGTACAAGTCCCACACAAACAAATTCAGTTTCGCCGCGGAGTGAAACTGAATTTTCCCACCACGGACTGTAGCCAGTCTGCAGTGAGAGAATCATTCATCCGACCATTTAGAGATAATGTCACCACAGCGCTGGAAACCTGTTGCCGCATCACCTTCACTTCATGAACAGCCCCTTTGAAGACAATATATGGCTTCAGCTTGGTGCCGTCGGCCTTAGCAGCTAGCACGATGGTGAGATGGCTTTTTTCATGCCCTGTGATTTTTAACGCCACACTCTTTGCACCTCGCACATCAACGGTAGTGGGGGATACCATGTCAAACCACACTGCAGTCTCGTCCATTGCAATGATGTCTCTGTAAAATTGTTTGGAACTCACAGCCTTGGAAACGTAGTTAACAAAAGAAACCAGTTTCTCTGTGAGGAGAACTGGGTCCTTCTGAGCCATGGTTGTGTGACGCCGAAGTGAAAGATCATTGTGCTGCTAAAATCTTTGAAGCCAACCTGAGCTCGCCATGAACATTTTGTCTCCATCACTTACTGAGGGGTAGAGNCTTTGAAGCCAACCTGAGCTCGCCATGAACATTTTGTCTCCATCACTTACTGAGGGGTAGAGCTCCAATGCTTTATTTTTTATCATTTTTCATGATACTCGATTATGTTTTGTCCGCGTTGAGTAAATCCACTCCAAAAGCCTCTCTTCTAGCGCCAGGCTAATTTTTTTCCTTCCACCTCCGGTTAGCCACGCTCTCCTCTGTTCAGCCAGCACGAGCTGGTCTTTCTGCTTTTTCCAATACCTGGTTCTTTTCGGATCAATATTAAAAATCCTTGCAGCTTCCTCGCCGGAATGCTCCTCTGCATGTCGCAAAACTCGCTTTTTAAAGTTCATGTCAAATTTCCTTCTAAGAGCCATGCTCCACAAGGGTTCCCTCTGTTGGTGTTACAGTAAATTACAGTAGTGTCCTTCAGGTTTCCTGTATAGCGTTATGGTACTTTATGTAACTACTGCCATCTGGTGGCATGCGTATGTTACTAATACAGTCATTTACCTGGGCCAGACAGACATACTGGTATATCAAACCCGGCTTTTATTTGAGACCGGCTTTTATTACGTCCTGCTGCCTCCGCCCCTGGCTATTATTAGATACTGGCTATTATTTGAACACCGGCTTTTAATAGAGCATTTACGGTATGTTTCTGGCAGAGCTTGTAAAGTTGCAAATTCCCAGACCATGAGTGTGCCCGTGTCACTGTCACAAGCCAAGCACAGAGAACTACACATTTTCTCAGACGCAACTACACATTTTCTCAGACGCATCTACAATGGGAATAGCTGCTGTAGCATATCTGCAAGTCACAGACATGGAGGGACAGTGCTTCGTGGGTTTTGTCATGGCCAAGTCAAAGCTGGCCCCCATTCCTGCCCAAATCTCCCACGTTTTGGAGCTTTGTGCTACTGTGCTGGCTGTTGAGCTCATGGAACTCATAAATGGACATACAGTTGAGTGCAATCAAGTTTTACACTGATAGCCGTGTGGTGCTGGCTACATTTACAACACTTCCAGGAGGTTCTACATGTACGTCGCTAACAGGGTGACATGAATACTTAAATCCCACCACATCGGATAAAGGGCACTATATGTGTTCTGACCAGAATCCAGCTGACCATGGCACCAGGTTTGTCTCAGCAGCTTGGTGAGACAAACCTGACACTAACCTCAAGGTTACCTCACACTAACTGGTTTTCAGGTCCTGCCTTCCTGAGGCAATCCAGCACTCCAATCACCAACATCAAAGCTTATGAACACATACACCCAGATATGGATATTGAAATCCGATCCCATTTGACAGCATTGACAACCAAAATCACACAGCCATCCTTGGGTACCCATAGATTTCAGGCACTTTTTGACTTGGAGGAGCCTGGTCAGAGCTGTCACAACACTGTTTCATGTAACAAGGTCATTCTCTCAGTCACGTCCAGATGGGTGCAAAGGGTGGCACAGCTGCAATAAAGCCTGCAACGCAGAGCTTTCACAAGTTAAATCTACTATCATCACAGCTACACAGCGTGCAGTGTACAAAGAGGAGTTAATCAGTCTGACTTGGACTGCAAAAGTGTCACAATCCAGTTCTCTTAAGAAACTGGATTCTTTTGATACTGATGGACTGTTGAGGGTCAGAGGTCGCATCCACTTAGCTGACTTCTCTGATGAAGAAAAGCACCCCATGATTACACCACCTAACCATCACGTTTTTAATCTACTTGTTCAGCACTATCACAAAAAAGTAGCTCACCAGGGTCGCCACTTCACAGAGGGCGCAATATGAACAGCGGGGCTGTGGGTGGTAGGAGGCAAGAAGGTTTCTAGTGGTTTCTAATGTCATCCACAAGTGTGTCACCTGTAGGAAGCTAAGGAAAGCTACAAGACCAGAAAATGTCCAACCTTCCTGCAGACAGGATGTCCGTGGATCCACCCTTCACATATGTAGTCAATGATGTGTTTGAGCCCTGGAGTGTGGTTGCATGCTGAACAAGAGGTAACAGTGCTGACAACAAAAGATGGGCTGTTATTTTCAGTTGCCTAAGCACCAGAGCTGTCCATCTGGAGGTGATAGAGTTGATGGCAACTTCAAGTTTTATTAATGCTTTGCGATGCTTCCTGGCTATCAGAGGTCCGGTTAAACATCTACGATCTGACGGGCACAAACTTTATTGGACCTTGTAAGGAACTTCAGATTAACACTGAGTATCTTGAGATTAAAGATTTCATACAGGACAGCAGCTGCACCTGGTCATTCAATGCACCAAACGTACCACATGCGTCCCATGGAGGGGGGGATGGTTGGAGTGGCAAGATGAATACTAGATGGTTAGATGGTCTCTTGCATACAGCCCCACAAGACTCACTCATGAGGTCTTGATGACACTTATGGCGGAAGTCATGGCCATTATGAATTGATAATTCATTGATTCCAGTCTCAGCTGATGCTGAGATGCCTCAAGTTCTCTCACCTGCTACTGTATGTTGCTGACTCAGAAGGTTGCTGTCACTGCTGTCAGAAGACTGTTGTGACTTCAAGATGGAGCATCTTCACAAAAGCCAGCGGCGACAGGTCCAAAATTTAGCGGATTCCTTCTGGACAAGATGGAAACAGGAGTACTTATTGACTCTGCAGCCCAGGAAAAAGTAGACAGAAGAAACGGCCAGTCTTCAAGAAGGAGATGTTGTTCTTTTGAAAGATTCACAGGGAATGGCCAATTGGACTCATCACCAAGGTCATTCCAAGCAGTGACGGATGGTCCATACGGTCATGGTGAAGACTGCAAAGCAAGAGGCTGTTAAAGTGTATTTAAGACCAATAAATGATGTGGTTTTGATTCTTCCAAGAAAACAGACTGTACAGTAATAATAATAATACAAACTAAATGAATAAATGATCATGAAATTGTGATTATTTCTCTGTTTATAGTTCAAAAAATCCAATCCTTGAGCACAATTCGGTATAAATATGAATTTTCTTTGATCTGTCTCATGTTTTTGAAAAAGAAATTATGAAGTTCTGATTAAATCTTGGCCTATTTTATTATTTGGCTTTGGAAGTTGTCTTCCATAAACGAAAATACACCAGACTTTGCAGAACAGGCCAGTCTAATTCAAGATTATGGATAACATTTTTTCTAATGGTGACACTCTAGCAACCATCAAACCTTTAACCTATGCATAACCTTTTTTCAGGATGAACAGCTTCAGTTTAACTCTAAGATGTCACATGTTTTTGTGTATTTCCTGTAGAAATCCAGCAGGTGTGGAGCTTCAGTGTGAAACAGGAGCAACCAGAGCTCCTGCATATCAAAGAGGAACCAGAGGAACATGGAATCAGAAAGGAAGGAGAGAAGCTTCAAGATGTGGAGGAGGCTGATATCACCAAGTTTCCATTCACTCTTGTCACTGTGAAGAGTGAGGAAGATGAAGAGAAAGTTCTGTCCTCACAGCTTCATCAAAGCCAAACTGAGGAGAACAGAGAGGCAGAGAATCTAGCAAGCAGCTCAGCTCAACAGACTGAAACAGGATCTCATGTAGAGGACTGTGGAAGACCAGGACCATCCAGGAACTCAGATCCAGGTAGTTATGTACAGCCAGCATGTGATGGGTCTCACACAGAGAGAAGAAAGAAAGCATTTAGTTGTTCAGTTTGTGGTAAACGTTTTACTCAAAGTAGAAATCTGAAGATACACATGAGAATCCACACAGGAGAGAAGCTGTTTAGTTGTTCATTATGCTGTAAAAATTTTATTTATAGTGGATCTCTGAAGAAACACATGAAAACCCACACAGGAGAGAAGCTGTTTAGTTGTTCAGAATGCGGTAAAAATTTTAATCAAAGTGGAATTCTGCATACACACATGAGAATCCACACAGGAGAGAAGCCGTTTAGTTGTTCATTATGCTGTAAAAATTTTACTGAAAGTGGAATTCTGCATACACACATGAGAATCCACACAGGAGAGAAGCCGTTTAGTTGTTCAGAATGTGGTAGAAATTTTAATCAAAGTGGAAGTCTGAAGAAACACATGAGAATCCACACAGGAGAGAAGCCGTTTAGTTGTTCATTATGCAGTAAAAATTTTACTGAAAGTGGAAATCTGAAGGCACACATGAGAATCCACACAGGTGAGAAGCCCTTTAGTTGTTCATTATGCTGTAAAAAATTTACTCAAAGTGGAGATCTGAAGACACACATGAGAATCCACACAGGAGAGAAGCCGTTTAGTTGTTCAGAATGTGGCAGAACATTCAAACACAGAATTAGTTTAAAAAATCACATGTCAATCCACTCCAAGGAGAAGGAACTCAGTTGCAGAGTTTGAGGTCAAAGATTTAATCATGAGTCACATGTTAAAAATTAAATGTCGAGAGCAGCATGAGAAAGTAAAGCTGCAAACCTGCTGACAGATTTTAATTTTTTATTGTTGTCAAAACACTGCTTGTGATCAGCTTTTATTCAGATATTCTAACCCCATTTTTTCCTTTTGTAAATATGTAACCAGACAACTACACTGTTTTTATTTGCAACAGTTTGTTGTATTTTTTTGATGATATGTTTGTATCTAAATTTTCTGAAAAATAATAAAACATCACAGATGTTCTGCAGCTCGTTTTTTTGTTTTGTTTTGTTTTTTTTTTTGTAATATTTTAATTTCTGGTCACCTAAAATTTATCTGCTCATTTCCACTGTCATCACTGCCACGGTTTCCTTCTTGTTGCTAACATAAGTAAATAAAACGCTGACCTATAATGTCACCATTGTTGTTTTTTTTTTTCTGTCTGCATATATATTTGTGGTATATGCCAAGATTGGCACAACCATTTTTTATATATATGCAATTTAATCTAGCAACAGACAGATAATACTGTATATAGTGCGTAGGTGAATGTGTGTGAGTGTGTGACCTTCACCGGCCCTCCTTGACCAACCTATTACGCTTTATTTAAAACTAACAAACAATTTCTATCAAGGAGGGCTAAACACCTGAACAACAACACAAAGACAAAAACACACAGATGAGTAGTGACAGTAATAACCAGTAATAACCAGTGTAGTGGTTTAATCTGTGAAACACCAAAGAGGCTAAAACCTACGACAACAGACCAGGACAAACAACAACACATAAACAGTGACAGCAATAAACAGTCTACTTATTTAGATTGTGAAGTTCCATGCACAAAATCCAGATCCCCAGAGTCCTGATCCCCCTGAGAACACCCACCCTAAGTGGCCCAGCAATCTCAGGGACCCAGATCACGGCTTAAGATCGGATCGCAATTGTAGCTGATGTATCAGGCCGGGACCTAAACACAGAACCTTACCATAGTACGGGGAACTCTCTGAGCCTGACAGAAGCCACAAGGCCGGACGGGACACCCCAGATGGAAAGACACCCAGGATGCAGAGCCCCGGGGGGACAGGAGAACCAGGACAACGGACGAGCCCAGGAGCCAGGAAAGGCACCACATGCACCACCGGAGCAGACAAGCAGACCACCGGAAGAGCAGGCCAGGCCACACCCCAAAGTGATCCAAAGCGAGCTCCGAAGCAGTGGTTTAGACGTCACTGCGTCGCTATTTTGATTCAAGCTTTGGAGCTACGATATCAGATGTAACATCACTATCCACTGGCTGTCAAAGTGTTCTGTAGCAACTTATTAGATCTTCAAAGTAAAGGTGAAGAATTTTACATTCAGTGTTCAGCGTGGCAAGAAATCCTTGTTAGTGGAGGCTAACAACTGGTGTCAGAAGTGATCCAAGATTCAACCCTAAAGGCTCATTTATACTTCACGTGAACTACGTGTAGGTGCACTTAAATGGCTGACACGTTTTTAGTGTCGGTATTTTCTTCAAAACATCCTTGGTGAGACTTCTTGTTATGTTACCAGCCAAGATCTCTTGTACTGGTGTCTTCCTCAACCTACTATAATAGAGATTGCTCACACCTCTTCTGATGGCTTTGGCAATCCATCCTCTGCGCTGGTCTGCTGGTCTAAATTTTCTTTGAAGTTTATGGTGTGTGACTTCACCAACATGCTTCACATGAAACTGTATACTGTTTTTCTGTGATTTTGGTTTGCTTTTTTGAATGAAAGTGTACACAGCCTTGCACCCATCAAATGTACATCTTGCTGAGGCATAGAAAAATGGAGATTTTGTTTTGCGGCTGCCACTCATCTTAACATGTTGATATTTGAAAGTAAGTGGGCAGCATGAATTTTTTTTTTTGTTTCAAAAATTCTTCATATAAGGGGGTCTGAGATTTCTATTTCTGTGTTTTGGTTTTATTTTGTTCCACTGTTTGTTTGTTATTAAATATAGAGAACACTTGCAGACCTGCTTTCAATTTTGTGTAATCACTTTATACACTTTTTTCTTTCTGTCCTTTATTTTTGTGAAGTAACTTTTTTTCTGTTTCATGTTTTTCTGATTTGCTCTCTTTGTTGTTCTCTAGACTATCTGAGTCAGATCTCTGCTGAGGACTTGACATCTTCATGTGTTCATCACCCTGTATGCTGTCTCTGTCTATGTCATCTTTATCAGAATACATATAATGTGATCTTTAGTGATCACATTTGAAAGCAGTTTTTGGTCATCATCATCATCATTATCATCAACATCATCATCACTGCTCTCTTTGCTAAGGCCAGCAGATACTGTGCTCTTTTGTTCGTCACTGACCCTTTTCTGTGTCTTTCTATTGATGTCTTCATCAATGTCTCCATCCTTTTCAGAAGTCAGTTGGTCACTCTGTGGCTGTGTACTTGACACATATTTTTCTGTCATCCTAATATGTGCTGTCCCTGTTCTCTTCACGTCTGGCCATCTGTTTGTCTATCTTTCTGACTCTTCTGCCTAAACAGTGACACATCCAAAGTATTTATTAACAGAAATGTATTTCTAAAATACATCCAAAACAATATAAGCCACACATACTAGAAAAGCTGCAAATACAACCTGTTTCTTTGACTGAATGTATGGAAAGCAAAATGTGCCAAAATTAAATATATAAAAATGATATTATCAAATAAATAACTCTATGCAAAAGTCATTATTATCTTGAAATTTTATTTCATAACAACGCTTTTATTTCATAATGCCCCGTTTTAAAGGCCACGCCCACTGGATCTCAAATCTCATGATGAACTCTTGTAATGAATTAAGACATGATGAAAAAGGGTGCTCTGAAATAAAAGAGAGACTTTTGAAAAACAGGGTATTATGAAATAAAAGTGNTGAAAAAGGGTGCTCTGAAATAAAAGAGAGACTTTTGAAAAACAGGGTATTATGAAATAAAAGTGTTCTTATGAAATAAAGATGGTGTTGTGAAATAAAAACAAGACTTAAAAATGGGATATTATGAAATAAAAATGTCATTATGAAAAAAAAGTGTTATGATATAAAAATGGTGTTAAGAATTTAAATAAGATTTAAAAACGGGGCATTATGAAATAAAAGTGTTATGAAATAAGATTTCATAATAATGACTTTTGCATAAAATTATTTATTTCATAATATTGTTATATTTAATTTTGGTGCATTTGGCTTTCCATATGAATGAAGTACAATATTATGTACTGCATGCACACTGTACGAATGGCTGATTTAGGAATACAGACATGCAACAGAGAAATATACATTCTTTGAATAACTATAAATAATTAGCAATATCAAGAAATGACATGATTACAAAAGTTGGGGACAGCATTGTTACAAAGCAGAAGGGACATATAGATTTGTACTTCTGAAATTATTTGTCCACTGGGATCAGGTAATACAGAGGACCATGATTCCATTCATTACACTCACGTTGGTTTACTTTTCTCCAACTTTTTAAACCAATATTTCAAAAAGTCTGGGGGCATCAAAACCATTTAATCAATACCTGGATGCAGAAGCTCACTGCAGACTGCTCTTCTGTCCTCATGCCAAATTAACTTTAACCACTTTCTCCATTTGTTGTCATCATATCCACAGACAGAAGTTGTTACAGAGGACCACATTTGTGAGGTTACATGTTTCCCTCTGAAGCCATGCTCACAGAACGAAGTAACAATCCAGCCTTCTCCCACCTGTCTGGACATTTTTTTCATTGTCCTCTCTTAAAACGTCCCATTTTCTCACCTACCCAGAACAACCAACGCTAACATGAATAACATGGAGGCCTGCCAGTCATTACACTCGGTGTGCACCAACTCTGATATTTTGAAGGGGGGGCACACAAACTTATTGATAATTATTTGATAAACATTTGTATTTGACTTGTAAGAGGTGTGAACCATTTGCGTGTGACCTCAATGTGAAATACATACCATATAAATATATAGAGAGTGTAGGTTGATGGACAAAAATGACTATTTATATATACATACATATATATATATGTATTGCTGGGCAGAAACCTCATGTCTCCAAAACCATTACTTTTCAGGAAATGAGAAAACCCTGTGTTTTTAAAATAATTGAACACTGCGTCGTCAAAGTTGGTATTGTGTATATAAGGTCAGGCATGTATCATTAAATTGGTAATGTCCATCCATCCATTTTCTTTACTCGTTTGTCCTGTTGAGGGTCACAGGGAAATTGTTAATATTTTTCTCAAAGTTAAGCTCAAATAGAGTTACAAGATTTTTGACCGGCGAATGTGTAGATATGTGTTTCTCCAAACAACCGTGTCAGCAGCACTTCCTTCAAGCTATAGGTGGGGTGGAGTTACAGTATGAGGTTTTGCCAACAGTTTGAGAATCCAATGGAGTTACGAGATTTAGCCACAAGCTCTTTTTAATACTTTTCATTGGTATGAAAAGTATTTATTTTATAATAATAATATAATATTTCTAAAACTATATACCACCATTGAAAAGGAAACATTTTTTAAAGGGAAATATTTATATTAAATAAAAGAAAAGCTATAATTGAATTGTAAGAGGTGTGTGTTACGTGCCTGCAGCGAAGCTACAAATCTGGAGTCAAAACTGAAGTCACCAGGTTACATGACCTGGAAGCTTTGAAAAAAAAACCCATTGATTTCTAAAGAAATATATTCATACAAAATCAAAAAAATCTATAATTGCATTGTAAGAGGTGTGTCTTATGTGTTTTAAATAATACTACAAATTGGAGTACATTTGAAGGCAGCAAGTCACATGACCTGGAAGCTATTGAAAAAAAATGATTTAAAAAACTATTCATATAAAATCAAAGAAAAGCTACAATTGAATTATAAGAGGTGTGTGTTATGTGCCTAAATTAGCACTACAAATTGGGACACATTTCAAGTCAGGAGGTCACATGACCTGGAAGCTTTGGAAAAAAAACTGATTTCTAAAGAAATATATTCATAAAAGATCAAAAAAGATCTATAATTGAATTGTAAGAGGTGTGTGTCTTATGCCTGCAGTGCAGCTACAAGTTCGGACAAATTTGAAGTCATCAGGGAACATTACCTGGAAGCTATTGAAAAAAACATTGATTTCTAAAGGAAAATATTCATGTAAAATAAAAAACACAGCTATAATATAAATGTAAGAGGTGTGTATTATGTGTTTGAAAAACTACTACAAATTGGAGTACATTTAAAGTCAGCAGGTCACATGACCTGGAAGCTATTGAAAAAAAACATTGATTTCTAAAGAAAAGTATTCATATAAAATCAAAGAAAAGCTATAATTGAATTATAAGAGGTGTGTGTGTGTTATGTGCCTGAAGTAGCACTACAAATTGAGACACATTTGATGTCAGCAGGTCACATGACCTGGAAGCTATTGAAAAAAAAAAGATTTTTAATTAAATTTTCATCTAAAATCAAAGAAAAGCTATAATTGTATTGTGAGAGGTGTGTCTTATGTGCTGGAAGTCGCACTTCAAATTGGAATCTATTTGATGTCAGCAGGTCACATGACCTGGAAGCTACTGAAAAAAAAACATTGATTTTTACAGAAAAATATTCATATAAAATCAAAGAAAAGATATAATCTAATTCTAAGAGGTGTCTCTCATGTGCTTGAAGTAACACTTCAAATTGGAATGTATTTGATGGCAGCAGATCACATGACCTGGAAGCTATTGAAAAAAATATTGATTTTTAAAGTGAAATATTCATATAAAATCAAAGAAAAGCAATAATTGAATTATAACAGGTGTGTGTTATGTGTCTGAACTAGCACTACAAACCGGGAAACATTTCAAGTCAGCAGGTCACATGACCTGGAAGCTATTGAAAAAAACATTGATTTCTAAAGAAAAATATTCATTTAAAATCAAAAAACAGCTATAATATAAATGTAAAAGGTGTGTATTATGTGTTTTTAATACTACTACAAATTGGAATACATTTAAAGTAAGCAGGTCACATGACCTGGAAGCTGATGACAAAAAACTTTGATTTCTAAAAAAAATATTCATAAAAAATCAAAAAAGACTTATAATTGAATTGTAAGAGGTGTGTGTTATGTGCCAGCAGTGCAACTACAAATTGGGATAAATTTGGAGTCAGTTAACTGACATGACCTAGAAGCTATTGAAAAAATCCCGTTATTTACTGTTTTAAGAAAATTATATAAAATACATAAATTCCACACACGTTATTTATTTATTTATTTATTTATTTATTTATNAGAAAATTATATAAAATACATAAATTCCACACACGTTATTTATTTATTTATTTATTTATTTATTTATAAGAGACAAGTTCCAGGATGGTATATAAAAAAAAAGTGTTTTTAAAATTTTGTCAGTAATTGAGTCTTCTTTCTTCTTTTCCTTTCGGCTTTCCCTTCAGGGGTCACCACAGCGAATCATCTGCCTC
>VXCM01010309.1:0-15833 GCA_014773175.1 Lucifuga dentata | reverse complement strand
ACAAGTAATTGATGATTACATATGATTTATCACGGAAAAAGAGTAAAAGTGCTGTTAATGAAACTCGATACTTCCTGTATGTATGTACTTCAGATTCTGCCGTGAACCATTGTAGGGCTTTTATTGTGAAGGGAAAGCAGGAAGTTTTGCGTTTCTGTTGACTGTACCATAACTACTATCTAAAATTGCTAGCACAGGTGTTGTGAATGAATTCATTAGGGTCTAAATGGTATTTATGCTAAAAATAGAAATTCAGAGTAACAAAATAAATTATGATGTACTGATAGAATAATTTTGTGAAAATAGACATGAAGAGAAATTTACCACCAAAATAGTGCAGAAATACACACTGAATTTGCATCAACAGCACACAATATTAATGAACGAACAGAAGAGAGANAGTGCAGAAATACACACTGAATTTGCATCAACAGCACACAATATTAATGAACGAACAGAAGAGAGAGACATATTAAAATGTGTTCAAATATTATATAAAATGGGGAAATAAAATGTGCACATTTGGACACACACACCACATGCTCAAATGGCCTTTTACACTTTGAATCTGACTTATTTCATCTGTATCATTTGTGTAAACAAACTTATCTGCACGTTTAGTTTAATAGGTGAAAGGTGATCTCCCTGCCCCGCCCCCAAAGCACCGCCTGTGGGGGCGTGCGGTGACGTCACTGAACAGGGTTGCCCGACTACGAAAAGCACAAACAGGTAACCGGAATAAGCGCCATCAGCAGATCGACCTTCAAAATAAAAGCCGAGAGCACTGGCCAACAACATACGTTGTACTGATTATTCAATTAATATTTATAATAAGAATAACAATTATTATTCAGTACGTTTTATTATTTGAGTTGGTACTTTCCTTGATGTATTCAAGCTCCCTAAACGTAAATCATGAAATATAGCCCCTCCAGTAAGATTTTTCCCTAAAACTGATATTTCATGAACATAAAAGAGAAAGATAATGATTTGCAAACACAATGGCAGTTGTTCATCATTCACAAATAATAGCGCAAATCCCATAATGATCAAGAAATGTGTAGGTGTCAAATAATTTTAGACCGTAGTGTACAACCTGCAGATTTTACAGTAATACCCCAGGATGTTTTCGTTTGGTGATTGTATTTTGAAAACTCTTCCCGGAAGTGATGCTTCTGATTCCGGCTGGCTTGACGCTGGCCCAGCATGGCGTCTGTCCGTCCTGATAAAACTAAAGTCTTATCCTGGCACAGAGCGGAGGTGTGTTGCTCTCAGTACCGGGGAAGAGAAGGCTGAGTGTCCGACCTGAGTGTCGCTGTCCCCGGACGGAAGGAACCGCGTCGTCCGCTGTGACACCACCTGATCCCGGGTGTGTGGAGCCGCTGTCTCCTTGGATGACCTACACGCCACCTTTACCGGAGCGGCAGACGGAGGTTTATTACAGCCAGACACCTGCTGCTGAGGAGGGACGTCGGGTTAGCGGGGTTGTGCGTTAATCCACAGCGGGCAACGAAAGTCAGTCGGTTGCAGCTCCAGGCGGATCCGGAGCAGCTGATCCGCCGGAGAAACCGGACACGCTGCTCTGTTTTTCTGCGCCAGGAGGAGCGAACGGATAACATAATAACGTTACGAGATTCATAATCAACTTTCAGCCCGAAAAAGAGACGAGACAGTTTAATTTTTAATAAATAAGAAAAGAACTAAACCGATTTTTGCTCCGTGTTCACATGATGTACACAATCAGCAGAGGACCCAGCAAACTGGTTACACAGCGGAGGACAGGTGAGGTCTGCAGCCAGCACGATGCAACAGAACACCTGAATCTCCAAGCACAAAGTTATGGTTTTATTCTTACAGAGAAAAGTTTAAAAGAGGAAAACAGCAAAGATTAGAATATTTTAAATCGAACAGTTCCAGGAATGTAACCTGTCCTCAGCCTGTAAACTTCTCTCTGTCGTTTTGTCTTTAAGGTCCCACACAACAAATCGAAAGCAAATTCAGCGACGTGAAGCTCAAACCAACGTCTTGGTTCACGTCAAAGTAAGTAAGTGTGTGGCGTGGTTTGTGTTTGCAGCGTGGGCCTAAAATATCCCCCACGTGTGCCCTGTGCGCGATCATGTAACATGAGTGGCGGATACTGCATCCATTATCGGACACAGGTTCCGCGTAACTTGGCAGGTTTGTCGGTAGCTTGCTACAACCGCGAACCGAAAACTACCGAGCACGTTAAGTCATTGAAGTAAGTGTTACGTGTACGCCTAACGTTAGATATTGTTACCGGAGTCCAAGAAGATGAAAGACTGACCGTCCTGCTACCTGTGACGGTGTGTTTACGGTCAGAGCCCGACTGGTCCTTATCACGTGTTATGGAATTATTAATGACCGAGCTAACTGGTGACTTTAGCTTAAATGCGTCATCTGTCTTTCCACCGTATATATTTTTACATGCTTATTTCTTGTATAAAAGTGAAAGGCTAAATCAAAATGTGGAAAATAGTAAGATTATTATTGTCCTTGAATCCCTCATTGTCCTTTTTTTTTTAGTAAAAGTTTAATGAAATAGTTTCACTAACATTCAAGGCATTAAACAATATTTATGTGATTTGTATTAAAGTTTTAATGGTAGTGATAACATTTAAGCGATAACATTCATTTTAATAACTGAACGACTTTATTTTGACATTTGCAAGTAACACTAACGTTCAAGCTAAGGTCACCAGTTAAACTGGACACTAGTTAATCCATAACACGAGTACTCACCTGTCCTGCTGGGAGTTTGGCTCTGAAAGCAGGAAGATAAGCTGCTGTTTGTTCTTCTCATGTAAACTTATTAATGCTCAAAGCATCAACAGCACTATTAAAGGACCATGCCGGTGGTTTTGCACGTTTGAGCCCAATAAAAACATTATGCCAATCATTTTCTAAAACATAAAACTGGAAGGGTAAATATAAAGAATTGTTTCAGTTTATTCCAGTACGTTATTAAAATCAACTTAATGTATTATTTGTCAAAGTTACTTAATTTTAGCGTTTTAATGCTAAAATGGTATTCGCTCCTTTAAGCGTCAGAAATAAAACAAAAGCTATATTTACTGACTCAACATATGATACCATTAATAATGCAACAACCCTGGAATAAACTTTTTACCTGCAGACAATCTGACAAGTCAGAGCAGGAAAAACTAACTCTGCTGCTCATGCATCTGATCTTATTGCTGCTATGACACAAAATGTGTCATGAAAATGTCTGTAAATCATTATGCTGAGAAGCTTCACAGCAAAGCTGAAAAGTGAGTTTTTCGGTTACACATTGTTTGTTTTAGGCAGCATCCAAAAGTCATGTCAGGTTGTTTGCATAAAAGTCAGATATTCTGCTGAAACAAAATGCAACCTGAGGTCATATTTCAGCCAGATCATTAAAGGACCATACCACTATTTTGCATGTTTGAGCCAAATATATTCAATTTTCATACATGTTAACCAGCAAGTTTACATGTTTAAGTCCAATATACTATGTTACTGACAACCAATTTCCAAAACATGAAATTTTTATTTATTTTACTTTAAATATTTTGAAATTTTAATAATAATTTCACATCCTTTTTGTAGCAGCTGCTATTCAAACGCATCCTGGGATTTTTGTTTTTTCAAAAGTCACATTTGCCACATCAGAAAGTTTGAACAAAGCAACTTCTTGCTTTATTAAAGTACGACTCATTTCGACCCGTAACGTGTCATGAAGTTTTAAACCTCGTGTTTGATCTCTCCAGCTCGCCACCGCCAAAGATTGTGTTCAATCGTCTCAACGGGAAACGCCACAACGCCACATCCACATGGAAGGCTGACAGCCCGGCAGAGGGATTCACTCCAGCCCACGAGGAGAACGTGCGATTTGTATATGAAGGTGAGGTCACAGGGGGGTCACGGTGCAGGGTCAGACACAGTGCTGGACTGGTCAATATCTGACATCTTGCTTAAGGTCAGATTGGAGGTTGTCGGGTTAAAAAGTGAGATTTTCTTTCTACTTCCTGGACAATCTGCGTTTTTCCTGCTTCTGTATGACAGATTTCAACCAATCATTTATAATATTTAAAATACTCCAAAAATAACCAGACGTGATGAGACGAACAGGAGAAAACGAACGTAACGATACGTTCAGGATCTGTTTTTACTTCCTTTGGTTTTCCTGCTTTTCATCCTGAAAGCAGGAACATCTCTAAAACGACAGATTCCAGGATTTTTTTGAAGCTAACCAATCAGAAACCTGGATGTGTAGCAGTTGAATACCCAGCATGCCTCAGTGCTGCTCGCTGATCCTTCACAGCCTGCCTGATGTGAATAACCTGTCAGGCTGAATCAGCATGAAGCAGCATGTTTGACTGTTGGATCGCTGCCAGAAAAGGTTTTTCTTTACCTGAGGAAACCTTCAGTTCAGACGCTGACCGGCTTCACCTTTCACACTTAAACCTTCCTTCTCGCTTTTTTTTTAATGAGTGAATAGTAATTTTACGGCTGTGAATCAATAAAAAAAAACTAATTAATTGCACATTTTTCTTGGATTAATCACAGAAACTTGTAAAAAAAATGTTTTTGTCAAAGTTATTTAGTTTAACCGATGCAACACGGAGCTACATGCAAGAAAATGTATTTCTCTGCCATGGAAAATAATCACATATTAAATCATTAATAATCATGTGCTAAAAGGATAAACACTGAATTTTATCACCTGAACATTTGATTTAAGATCAGCGGATTTGGCAAAATAACACAAAAACAAATACAGTTTTATGTTTTTGAAAAAATTTACAGTAATGTAACATGTATGCAGGTAGTATTTTTTTTTTTGGGCTCANATGTTTTTGAAAAAATTTACAGTAATGTAACATGTATGCAGGTAGTATTTTTTTTTTTGGGCTCAAACATGTAAAAATCACTGGTATGATCCTTTAATGCATCATGTTTGAGACCAGAACTGTAGCGGTTTTGAGTTAAAATGAGACTGACTGTAATTCATAAATCCTGTGTGTTCTGCAGCGTGGCAGGAAGTGAAGCAGAAGCTCGGGGATGGCGGCGGCGGCGGCCAGGGGCTCGTTCAGTACAGCGAGAAGACCCCCAGTCCTGCGATGAAGAGTAAGAACCCAAAACTCCTCCCTGTCGACAGACTCTTCATCCCAGCCTCTAAATTTTCCAGAATACAATCAGAACATCGTAAATCTGCCGTTATGAAATGTAATCCACTTTATCCACATTTATGGCGTCATCACAGATCATCTTCTTCCTGTTTCGTAACCTCCGACCTTTATGCTGCAGGACTCCAGCCGGGATTTTATTGTTATTATTGGTTATTTGATCAGCAGAGGAAAGATGTTGCAATATTCTCCTTTAATTTTTAACTTTCTTCCCCTGCCAGCGACTCGGAGCGTTCCTCCGCCGCTTCACAAAAAGCAGCTGAGCTTTCAGCAGTTCAAGTTTAAAGGACCATACCACCCATTTTGCATGTTTGAGTCTAATATATTCAATTTTCATACATGTAANTTTAAAGGACCATACCACCCATTTTGCATGTTTGAGTCTAATATATTCAATTTTCATACATGTAACACTAATCTTAAATACGCTCAGAAGTCCAAAAAAAAGTCAACAAAATGAAAAAACTGAAAAATGTAATCGACTCTTTGATCCACAGATAAACATTTTTTGAGATATCCAAAAAGCAGATGAAAACACAACATGTGACCATAACCAAATAAATAATGACTTTTTTTTTTTTTTTTTTTNTTTTTTTTTTTTTTTTTTTAACAAAGGCCCAGATTCATAAACGGTAACCATGATTTACCGCATCGCTGTGCACAGATATCACGGTGTAACCACGTTTCTTCACTCATAAACGCCTGTTAGCGACATGTGTTAGCGTTAGCCTTAAAGATGCGTTACTGTGATATTTCCTTATTTACATGTAGCGTAGTTATTCATAAAACACACCCACACGCTAACATTAAGACCTGCTTCATTCCGCTGGTAAATTTCAGCGGAATGAAATCTGGGCAATGTTTAAACTATTTACCTCACGTGTGTTAGTGATCAATAACTTTGATAGATTTGATGAATAAGGAGAAATGGCTGGTAAATATGCAGCAGCTCATTAATACGCTGATCTGCTTTTACCTGTCACACCTCAGCGCTGCTTCAGGTGACAGCAGAGCAACGATTATCTAGGAGAAGTTTTATGAATGAGCTTCAACTATCACGGCGCCCATTTAGCTACACTCCTTATCGCCGTTTTTATGAATCTGCCCCAATGTTTGATTAAAAAAACTAAATTAATTAACAAATAAAACTGTTTCCACGCAGACTTTGTGCCCATTGACCTGGAGGAGTGGTGGGCTCAGCGTTTCCTCGCTAACATCGCCAACCTGTCATGACCCGCCAAAGCTACAGGCCTGGACAGGAAGCCCTGTGCCGATGGAAAGCCTCACAGGTCAGTGAAGGCATCACGAGGGTGGAGTTGAGTTTTTCTCCAGGAGCTGCAGCGTGACGGCGCACGTCAAACGATATGCAACAAAACAAAACTCTGACAGCGTGGAGATGAAGCCGTGCTGCTAGCCGTGCTGCTAACGACCCACCCCTCTCTCTCTCTCTCTCTCTCTCGTTTCATATGATCTGAGATGTTTCTCCTGCTGCCTGTGTGCTGTATGAATTTCTTGTCTGATCTTTGGATATAAAATGATTTGAACAGCAAAGAAAAAGTAAAAAAAAAAAAACGTTTTTGCAATAATTTCCTGTTTGTCTTTTTTTCTGTTTTGAGATTCTGGTTTTATATGAATTTCTGATGAAACTCGTGTTGATTCAAACGCGTACGACAAGCAGAAAGACTGTTCTAAAGACAAATCATCACTGACAGAAAACATCTCGACATTTCTTTTCATATTTTTTAATTTCATATTTTCACTGTGGAAACTTCATATTTACAGAATAAAATACAGAATCTGCTGAAGGACACGTTAAACGCGTCATGCTACCATTACCCGTTAGCTTTGGCGTAATTGGAGTGGGAGGAGTCCAGGTGAGGACATGTGTATGAAGGCGGTTACTACAGTTTTTACTTTACATGTCTTAATAAATGGATTTCTGCATCTGTTAATGCGATCTTCTGTCAGACAAAAGATCGTGAGGAAAAAACGTGAAGAAATCTGAGGCTGTGCATCCAAACGACAGTTCGTGGTTTGACGCTATGATGGAGACGTCACGGACGACAGATTAACGCTTTTATGACTGTTTATGAGACGATCTGTGATTTTTAAAAATATCCATGTTGTGACTGCAGCGCCAATAAATGAACCAATAGGAAAACAGCGTTAAAATGCAAGAATGCTGCTGAGGTTCAGACACGGTAACCATGACAACAACTCCTTTCTCGTTTGTAGAAAATGTGTTTGCAGAGCTGTGTGCACACGCTGGAGAGGGAGGGAGGGAGGAAGGAGTGGCTGCTTGTCGTAGCTTCATGTTTATTCATGTCACAATCAGACGTGAATCAAACGTGATCTTGTATCGTGACACAGATAAACGTCTCGTGTGGCGAGCTTATAAGGCCGTGATGATCGCAGCGTCTTTAACTCGCTCCAGTTGATGCTGATTTTAATGTAGTATTTCAGAGCAGAAAGGAGTATTAACGTGCGTGTAACAGTAACGGCTCAGACAGTCCAGGTGTTTTTCAGCTTTAAAATACTTCATCATTTAGTTTTATCGTGGCGTTTTCGCTACCTGCTGGAGGCTCCTCCCTTTTTCCTCCTCGCTCCTCCCTCCCCACCTCCTGTCCTTTTGCCCCGCCGGCGGCTGGGAGCGGCGTGGCCCGGCTCGGCGGTGGTGAAGGTGATGCACTGGGAGTCCAGGTAGTCCAGCAGCTTGGCGGTGCCCAGGCGGATCCCGGCGGCTTTGAGTCGCTGCTGCAGGTGCAGCAGGACGAGCGGCCGGTACTGCAGGATCTGGCTGTAGAGCGCCGAGTCGGACAGGATGAAGGCGCGCACCGCCCGCAGGCGATCCTGCAGACGAGACGCTGCCTGCGAGGCCGAGACGCCTCCGTCGCTGTCGGAGTCGCCGTCGGAGGAGGGGGAGGGGCAAAGCTCTGGGTTGGACCTGAGGAGAGACAGGAAGGTGGACAGATATGAAATATTACAAAAAGTCTCATTTCATCTGTTTAAGCCATTTCCTGTTTAGTCTGACTGAAACGTGTAAATCTGCCTTTCTGTGCTCAAAAAAATAAAACGATGCAAAATACAAATAAACAGGAAGTAGTGAATCTTCCAACTTCCTGTTCTTTCAGCATTGAAGGCGACAGATTTCCACATTCTTCCTTTTATTCCTGGAGCCTTTACAGCGCTTTAACGTGGAAAAAACCCCTAACGACACGCTGCAGCACTGCTGTGCACACAGAGTGAAAACAGGCTGGTTTTTGCGTCGTTGCTGTGATTCACTGCAGTTGGAACGTTCTGAGTCGATTCTCCCAAGTTCCAATCTAAACACGTTCCGGTGTTTCTGCTGGAAAAACATGGACGTCCACAGCGATTCATTTTCCGTGAATGTTAGAAACATTTAGAGAATCGCATCAATTATTTCTGACAATTAGTGAAGAGAAACGACGTTTACGCTGCTCATGAAAATAACCTTTAACAGCAAAACTAAAATAACAACATATTAAAAAAACTGCAAAATGATGCAAAGGGAAATCTGAACTGGAAGTCTGGAAGGTAGGAAAAACTATTTGAAAATGTACCGCTCCAGTTGTTTTAGAAAATGGCAGGCAGTAATTCAATGTGTACGTGTGTATTTTTATTAAGCTCAAATATGAAAACCACCGGTATGATCCTTTAAGACCTGCAGCCTTGTTAATGTTTTGAGGAAGAGAATTCTGATTTAGCGTCTGCAGATGACAAAACGAAGTGACGGCGCTGCGTCACCTTTCAGACTCCTCGCTGGACGAGGCGTTTGAGTCCTGCGAGGCTGAAAGTGGCTCTGCCTCGTCTCCGCTGCGTTTCTCAGGCGAGACTGCGCCGGGCAGTTTGAACGTCGCCGCCTGGGCGCAGGAGGCGGGCCCGGAGCCGGGGGGCGAGGACTTTGCCTGAGTGGCAGAGGGCGTGTCGTCCTCNGAGGCGGGCCCGGAGCCGGGGGGCGAGGACTTTGCCTGAGTGGCAGAGGGCGTGTCGTCCTCGTCGTGGAGCAGCTGGTGCGTGTACGTGTGGATCTCCTTCAGTTTGAGGATCATCTGGCGCTTTGGTAACGGACGAACACCAAACCTACACGGATTAATTATTAATTAATAATTAATAGTTAGCATCAAACGAAACAACAGATGTGAACCAGCTGACCTGTTGAGTTTGTTCTTGAGCTCCGGCGTGTCCATGTCTGAGTAGTGTGGCGTGGGCGTGACGGGCAGCAAGGAGCCTCGTCTGCTACTCTGAGACACTAGAAGAGACAGGACGACTTTAAAGGACCATACCACCCATTTTTCATGTTTGAGCCTAATATATTCAATTTCCATACATGTAACGTTACTGACAATCATTTCCAAAGCATACTACTGGAACGGTGAATTAAAAATGTTTTTCCTACCTTCCAGACCTCCATTGGTTTCAGTTCATTCTGCTATTAAAATCAACTTGTTGATACTGTAAACGTTCTTGGGATAGGTAATCCATCATCACCAACAAGACGTGTATTCAGGTTTTTTTAGAAGTTATGTAATTTTAGTGTTTAAGCTCAATAAAAAGCGTGGAGTGAATGTATGCCTCCACCGGGGAATATAGTCCCAAAAGAAGACCTGCGTTTATGGAAAAATTTAAAGGACCGTGACTTCATAAGGCTGTGTAACTATTAGCAGGAGAAACATGGATTTTTAAGGTGGGTGTATCACTTGAATATTTGATTTTGAAAGATTAAGAGATTTAGCAAAATATCAGGAAAGCTGAAATACGGTTTTATCCTTTGGGAAATGATTGTCAGTAACGTAACATGTATGAAAACTGAATATATTAGGCTCAAACATGCAAAACGGACAGTATGGTCCTTTAAAGACAACAGCTGCAGCTGCTACATGACAGTGAAGAAATCAAATGAAATTATCGTGAATTCAAGCTCAAATACAAAATCTGTCTCCGGCCAAAAACCAGAAACTCTTATAACTCACGTAACGGAAAGGTTCGCACGC
The DNA here is from genome assembly GCA_014773175.1 of Lucifuga dentata. Lineage (NCBI taxonomy): Eukaryota > Metazoa > Chordata > Actinopteri > Ophidiiformes > Bythitidae > Lucifuga > Lucifuga dentata. Next base: position 5,632 of record VXCM01010309.1, on the reverse strand, counting down.
CACTTCCTGTGCAAAAACTGGGACTTATAAAAACAATAAGCACATTTTGGAGGATTTGGTGACATACAGAAGCAGAGAAATTATTTCTCAATGATTCTTCAAACACAAAAATCTTTCCACCGAATCAAAGCTAAAATTTTACCAGATGTAGAATTCATGCTTCAGCCTAAATAATAAAACTCATCTCAGCCTGAAAAAATGAGTCATCACCTGATAAATATCTGCATCACGGTAACTTATGTCAGCACACACATCTAAAAACAGCAAAGTCGACCAAAGTGCTGCAAAACTATAAAACACAAATCAACCAATTTAGGAATAAAACACGATAAAACACCAATAAAAACAGGAAGTGAAACACGGTGAAACTCTGCTTTTATTATTTTTTTATATTTATATTTGTATTATTTTTTTATTTCGAGGAGAATAAAAATGTCTTTAACTGTGATTTTAAAAAGTCGCATTTTAGCATCAAATCACTATGATGGCGTATTAGCACCATACGAAAAAAAAGAGCATTATTTAGAGTTTTTAAACTCACAAATTTGCCACTTTTTAAACTTAAAAAAATAATAAGGGGAATCACTGCTTTACGTTGTGGCTATATGTCTGCAGTAATAGCCTTATTAAATTATACTTTATTAAATTTGGAGTTTTTAACACATAAAGATAAGGAGAAATAGGGAATCTGAATTAACCATCTCACATTGCTGCACATTACATTATTAAATTTACCTTTCTAACAGATTTAACAGCAAGGAAATACTTGTGCATTTAGCGCAATATTATGCATTATTATAATCAATAATATTATATCAATATTATAATAATAATATAATTATTATAAGCATACTGACTTTTAAAACTGGCAGATTAGTTGAGTCTCTCTAGTACCCATGACCTTATTACATTATACTTTTCAACTGGATTTAGCAATAAAGAAAATTGTGCTTTTAGTGCAAAATCATCTAATTATCATAAACATATGGACTTTTAAATATATGGAATATGGACAGCATACAGACATTTTTTTTTTTTTTTTTTTTTTTTTTTTAGAGTTTTTAAATTTGTAAATTTGCAAGTTTAAAACTCAAAATAATGCTCCCTGGTCTTTTGTTTTTTTTATACGGCCCTAATAAAAATAAAATCACAAAGCTGCTCACCTGGTGTCTTTTTGATGAAGGCTGATGGATTCATCCTCTGAGTGAGAGGAAGAACCTCCTCCTTCTCCTCCGCCTCCTCCTCCCAGGTGTCCCACAGTTTGGAGTCCAGGAGGCTGTGGTTGATGGTGGGCGTGGTGCTGGTGGTGGGGTGAGGTGGGGAGGGGGAGGGGCCTGTGTGTGGGGCGGGTCTGGTGGAGGACAATGTTTCTCTACTGTCCTGCGGCCTCAGNAGGGGCCTGTGTGTGGGGCGGGTCTGGTGGAGGACAATGTTTCTCTACTGTCCTGCGGCCTCAGACTGAAGCAGGAAGCTGGTTTGTCCTCTGAGTCCACGCCGGCGTCCAGGCCCCACGAGTCGTGAAATGCCATGGGCGGCTCATCCGGAACGCCGAAGCTCCGCTGGAAGCTGGACGCAGTAACTTCTGTCTCTTCCATCTCTCCTTTTTCTGACGTCACTTCGTCTTTCTCTCCTTTGGTGCCTTCATCTTCCTCTTCAACCCTCTCCATCAGCTTCGTCCCCGTTTTGTCAAGACTGTCAGTCTCAGCAGGAAGTCCGCTTTGACCGGAGGACTTGCCGAAGCTTTGTGACAGTGAAGGACCTCTGTTGGAGGAAGAGGAGGGTAGGTCTGACAGGGACAGACAGAGGCGTCCTAACTCCATCTTCTCCAGGCTTTTGGAGGACTCCGTCTCTCTTCCTGTTGACCCCTGCCTGTGCAGCGGCGAGGCGGCGTGCAGGATGGGGGGCAGCGGTTTGGGTATTTGTGGGTGCAGAGGGGTGCTGCTGGAAGGCGTGGACTTGATGTGAAGAGGCGAATCCTGCATGGATGCGTCTGAAGGCTGGAGGTTAGATCTGGAGGACTTTGACTGGGACATCGGTACTGCAAAAGCTGCAGAGTCGAAGCCGGATCTGATCCTGGCTTCCACTCCGAGCTTGGAAATGTGGACCAAAACCCTTGATGGACTGCTGGAGGTCTGAGGTCCATCATTAAATGTGGGAGTGGAGACAACGGAGGATGAAGACGCAGCTTTAGGGAAGAGCTGCGTCCTGCGCATGCTGCTGCTGGTCTGAGTGGAACTGGTCCTGGAGTTTCCGGTCTGGAGCGGCGTGGACGGAATCAGCCAGGACACCTCAGGAGAACACGAGACTGGGCTCCAATCTAAACCGGATCCTAGTGGATGTGTTGCTGGGACTGCGGGTGGAGAGCTGGGACTGATGGACTCTTTGTTTTTGGAGGCGGGGCTGATCTGGGTGCAGGTCTGCGGGTTCTTGGCAGCACAGGGAGAATGTGGCGAAGGACTACAGGAGCTCAGAGAGGTCAGATCTACCTCCATCTCCTCGCTGGAGTCAGACAGAACTATCAGCTCAGGTTCCTCGCTGCGCTGAGAAGCAGGAGGGCAGACAGACTCGGTACGAGGACTCTGCTGCTCTGGAATGATCACCTGACCTGGAGACAAACCAGGAAGAGGTAAGTTTGACGCAGCAGGAAGTGGACTGGTGGAGAGGTCGTCCTCTGCGCTCGCTGAAGACCGAAGCAAAGCCCTGCCTGACTTCCTGCCTGTTACAGACGAGGGTCTGGGTGGGGAGTGATGCTGGGACTGAGGCGGGCGGGGGTTGGAAGGTGGAGCGGAGGGATCTCCTTCCTCAAAGACGCCCCAGGACTNAGGCGGGCGGGGGTTGGAAGGTGGAGCGGAGGGATCTCCTTCCTCAAAGACGCCCCAGGACTCGGAGAAGAGGCGGTCGTAGCTGCGATCCAGGCTGAGTCCAGAGGCGGAGTTTGAGCTTGTTTGCAGCTCTTGCAGCGTTGGTTTATTGAACGCTTCCGTCTCCAGGCCTTCACCTTCTTTCTCATCCTTCTCATCTTCCTCTGTGCTCTCCTCCTCCTCCTTCTCCCTCTTCCTCTGTGTGGCAGCAAACTTGTAGATCTCATCCAACTCTTCCTCGTTCACTAGTTCTTCGTGCGTATCTCCGTCGCCTGATGTGAGGTTGTCACTTTGACTGTTTTCCAAACCGATCTGTCTGCACCTTCCTCCCTCAGTATCTGCCTCCTCCTCCTCCTCCTCATCTTCGTTCCACATGGAGCGGAGGAGCTCTGTGAAGGCCTGGTCTGTTTCATCATCGGGTTCCTGCTCCTGATTGGGTAAATCTGCTCCATCTGCCCGAGCCGCCGCCTTGTCTCGGTGGAGACGGCAAAGCTGCTGCAGATCCTCCAAGCCGAATCTGAACAGAGAAGAAACAAACAGGAAACAAACGCCTCCATAATCACATCATTTTGGTAAGGAGCCAGTTTTGCAAAATAAAGGAGACCAGGAAAAAAATTCTCTCATTAGGGAGAATGTGGCGAAGGATTACGGGAGCTCAGAGCGGTCAGATCTACCTCCAACTGTTTTTGATGACAAGTTAAAATTCAGTGAGAATACAGAAAAGCCCAACAGCATCTGTACGGCTTACGTCAGCTCAGCTCCTTTGGAGTGGATAAAACCACGCTGCAGTTATTCTATATGACCTTTGTCGAAAGCATTTTGACCTTTTCTCTGATCTGTTGGTTTTCTTCTCTGAGTCAGAAAGACAAAAATAGATTGCAAGGTGTTGTAAATGTTAGTTCCAAAATTACTGGTAAAACACAGCGAGCGCTGACACAGTTAAATTCCCACCAGGTACCGAATAAAACGTATGCTATTATAAATGATCCTACACATGACCTTCATGACTCCTTCACATGATGCCCTCTGGAACACGCTTTAGAAATCCTTCATGTAAAACAAACAGAAGAAAGTCGACATTAGTATTATTATTATTATTACGTGTATGTGTATATATATATATATATATATACACATATATATTTTCTATATTAGCATTTTAACTTTTGTATCTGTATTTATTAGGCTTTTAAATCCTGTGCACTTGCAGGTTTTTGTCTTCTACCGTATTTGGTGTTCTGTATGAAGTCTGTTATTCATGTTGTTGTTTGCCAGCCTACATGCTTTTAATTTGCCCCCTGAGGGACTAATAAAGTATTTTTGAACTGAACTGAATTAGTCCGTCGAACTTGAAGCTGCAGGTTAAATTTGTTTAGGTTATGAATGAAATCTTGGTCAAAGACTTGAGAATAAAGATGATCTTTTCTGTTCTCGTCCTGCTGCAGGAGGAAAAGCTGAATGAGCGTTAGCATCTTTTGTCTCATAGCGGCGCTTGATGTTAGCAGCCTTACAAACCGCAACTGCTGTTTAGCAGATTAAACATGACGGTTTAGTATTAGCATGAGACGCTAACATAAACACATCATCCTCAGTCCATTTTGTGTTGAATTGGCTGTTTTCACCATCAACTTTTCTCTTTTTGCTAGAAGTACTTATTTTTGTTAACAGTCAGATTAGCTACCTTGTTTTCGTGGATTAAACTTGTGGGGCGCAGAGACAAACATGCGTCCAAAACAGTCATGTGATCATTTCCCATCATGCTCCAACTTTATGAAAATAATGTCTATGAATTCTCAAGTAAAACTTTTTTTTCTAATTCCATAAATTTCCTGTTGACTATTACGGAATCAGCATTATTGTGATGGAGGGCCGGATGTGGCCCCGGGGCCAGACTTTGAGTATGTAGGCTTCATACAACAGCCTCTTATTCTCTATACCAGGGATCCCCAACTGGTGGCCCGCAGGCCAAATGTGGCCTGTGAGTCCTATCTATCAGGCCCGCAGATGGCTTCTCAAAAAAAACAAACAAACAAACAAAAAAATAACAATCTTGCACTTTAGTCGCATTTATCACGGGATCACGTGGTCATAAAATGTCATGCTTGGCTCATTCTGTTCAGGAGAATCTGAGCTTTCTGAAGATATTCATATATCTCCATTTTATTAAGAAATGGTGATTATAAAACATCATGAATGCTACATAGGGACGAGCACATGGTCTCCAGTCTGTCAGTGGAATATTACGCACAGGGAACACATGCCTGTTGCCATGGCTACGTAAAAGCTGATAGGACCACTGACCCGTCAATCAAATCCTCTGCTAGTCTACTATCCAATCACAGAGAGGGATTTTAAAGTTTAGACTGCCCTCAGAAGTTACATCATCAAGAAGCGACGAAGCTAGGTTTTAGCTCAGAGGCTATCTTGTGTTTTGGTTACATTTATCTCAGGATTGCGTGTCATAAAATGTCATGCTTGGCTCATTCTGTTCAGGAGAATCTGAGCTTTCCGTAGATATTCATATATCTCCATTTTATTAAGAAATGGTGATTATAAAACACTGTCGTCTATACAAACCTGTGTGCCAGCTGCAGCAGGTGCGGCTGCAGCGAGGCCGAGGTGGAGCAGCGGGACGTGTACAGGAAGTGCAGCAGAGACAGCACCGCCTGACCCGGGACGTCACTCACCAACAGCCTCTGAGCTGCAGGCTCGTCGTCCTCCCGCACCCCAAAACCGCTTTCATGCACCTGTAGATGCAGCGGCAGGTGAAA
>VXCM01010304.1:3134-13234 GCA_014773175.1 Lucifuga dentata | reverse complement strand
ATTCCTAACAAACTCCTCCTTCAAGATAACTCCTACTCCATTTCTCTTTCCATCTACACCATCTACACATCATACACGCATCATACATACGTTATACTTACATCATACATGCATCATACTCACATCATATTTACATCATACACGATCATACATACATCATACTTACATAACCGCATCATACACACATACTTACTTCATACAGGCATCATACATACATCATAATTACATCATACAGGCATCATACACACATCATACTTACATCATACACGCATCATACAAACAGTATACTTACGTCATACGCATATCATACACACATCATACTTACATCATGCACACATCATACACACATCATACTTTCNCGTCATACGCATATCATACACACATCATACTTACATCATGCACACATCATACACACATCATACTTTCGACATACACGCATCATACACACATCAAATTTACATCATACACGGATTATACACATCATCACATCATTCTTATCATCACATCATTCTCATCACACATCATTCTTAGATCATACATGCATTATACATACATCACAGACATCATACATGCATCATACACACATCATACTTACATCATACACGCATCATACATACATCATANCAGACATCATACATGCATCATACACACATCATACTTACATCATACACGCATCATACATACATCATATTTACATAATACACGCATCATACTTACATCATACACACATCATACACACATACTTACATCATACAGGCATCATACACACATCATACTAACATCAAACACACATCATACACACCTCATTTCATACTTACATCATACATGCATCATACATGCATCATACTTACATCATATTTACATCATACAGGCACCATACATACATCATACTTACTTCATACATGCATCATACACACATCATACTTACATCATACACGCATCATACATTCATCATACTTACATCATAACTGCATCATATACACATACTTACATCATACACGCATCATACACACATCAAATTTACATCATACATTCATCATACATACATCATACTTAAATCATACACGCATCATACACACCTCATAATTACATCATACACGCATCATACATACATCATACTTACATCATACATGCATCATCCACACATCATATTTACATCATACTCGATCATACATACATCATGCTTACATCATAACCGCATCATACACACATACTTACTTCATACAGGCATCATACATACATCATAATTACATCATACAGGCATCATACACACATCATACCTACATCATACACGCATCATATACACAGTATACTTACATCATACGCGTATCATACACACATCTTACTTACATCATACTCGCATCATACATACATCATTCTTACATCAGATATGCATCATACATACATCACACACATCATTCACGCATCATACACAAATCATACTAACATCATACACATATCAGACTTACATCATACACGCATCATACATATATCATACACGCATGATACACACCTCATACTTACATCATACATACATCATACACGCATCATACATACATCATATTTACATCATATACGCATCATACACATATAATATTTACATCATACACACATCATTCGTAGATCATGCTTACATCATACATGCATCATACACTCATTATACTAACATCATACACACATCATACATGTCATACATGCACGCATCATACATGCATCATACTTATACACATGCGTGTATGATACACTCATCATACACGCATCATACATACATACATCATACTTATATCATACTTACATCATACAGGCACCATACGTACATCATACTTACTTCATACATGCATCATACACACATCATACTTACATCATACACGCATCATACATTCATCATACTTACATCATAACTGCATCATACACACATACTTACATCATACACGCATCATACACACATCAAATTTACATCATACATTCATCATACATACATCATACTTAAATCATACACGCATCATACACACCTCATAATTACATCATACACGCATCATACATACATCATACTTACATCATACATGCATCATCCACACATCATATTTACATCATACTCAATCATACATTCATCATGCTTACATCATAACCGCATCATACACACATACTTACTTCATACAGGCATCATACATACATCATAATTACATCATACAGGCATCATACACACATCATACCTACATCATACACGCATCATATACACAGTATACTTACATCATACGCGTATCATACACACATCTTACTTACATCATACTCGCATCATACATACATCATTCTTACATCAGATATGCATCATACATACATCACACACATCATTCACGCATCATACACAAATCATACTAACATCATACACATATCAGACTTACATCATACACGCATCATACATATATCATACACGCATGATACACACCTCATACTTACATCATACATACATCATACACGCATCATACATACATCATATTTACATCATATACGCATCATACACATATAATATTTACATCATACACACATCATTCGTAGATCATGCTTACATCATACATGCATCATACACTCATTATACTAACATCATACACACATCATACATGTCATACATGCACGCATCATACATGCATCATACTTATACACATGCGTGTATGATACACTCATCATACACGCATCATACATACATACATCATACTTATATCATACTTACATCATACAGGCACCATACGTACATCATACTTACTTCATACATGCATCATACACACATCATACTTACATCATACACGCATCATACATTCATCATACTTACATCATAACTGCATCATACACACATACTTACATCATACACGCATCATACACACATCAAATTTACATCATACATTCATCATACATACATCATACTTAAATCATACACGCATCATACACACCTCATAATTACATCATACACGCATCATACATACATCATACTTACATCATACATGCATCATCCACACATCATATTTACATCATACTCAATCATACATTCATCATGCTTACATCATAACCGCATCATACACACATACTTACTTCATACAGGCATCATACATACATCATAATTACATCATACAGGCATCATACACACATCATACCTACATCATACACGCATCATATACACAGTATACTTACGTCATACGCGTATCATACACACATCATACTTACATCATACACGCATCATACTCACATCTTACTTACATCATACTCGCATCATACATACATCATTCTTACATCATATATGCATCATACATACATCACACACATCATTCACGCATCATACACAAATCATACTAACATCATACACATATCAGACTTACATCATACACGCATCATACATATATCATACACGCATGATACACACCTCATACTTACATCATACATACATCATACACGCATCATACATACATCATATTTACATCATATACGCATCATACACATATAATATTTACATCATACACACATCATTCGTAGATCATGCTTACATCATACATGCATCATACACTCATTATACTAACATCATACACACATCATACATGTCATACATGCACGCATCATACATGCATCATACTTATACACATGCGTGTATGATACACTCATCATACACGCATCATACATACATACATCATACTTATATCATACTTACATCATACAGGCACCATACATACATCATACTTACTTCATACATGCATCATACACACATCATACTTACATCATACACGCATCATACATTCATCATACTTACATCATAACTGCATCATACACACATACTTACATCATACACGCATCATACACACATCAAATTTACATCATACATTCATCATACATACATCATACTTAAATCATACACGCATCATACACACCTCATAATTACATCATACACGCATCATACATACATCATACTTACATCATACATGCATCATCCACACATCATATTTACATCATACTCAATCATACATTCATCATGCTTACATCATAACCGCATCATACACACATACTTACTTCATACAGGCATCATACATACATCATAATTACATCATACAGGCATCATACACACATCATACCTACATCATACACGCATCATATACACAGTATACTTACGTCATACGCGTATCATACACACATCATACTTACATCATACACGCATCATACTCACATCTTACTTACATCATACTCGCATCATACATACATCATTCTTACATCATATATGCATCATACATACATCACACACATCATTCACGCATCATACACAAATCATACTAACATCATACACATATCATACTTACATCATACACGCATCATACATATATCATACACGCATGATACACACCTCATACTTACATCATACATACATCATACACGCATCATACATACATCATATTTACATCATATACGCATCATACACATAATATTTACATCATACACACATCATTCGTAGATCATGCTTACATCATACATGCATCATACACTCATTATACTAACATCATACACACATCATACATGTCATACATGCACGCATCATACATGCATCATACTTATACACATGCGTGTATGATACACTCATCATACACGCATCATACATACATACATCATACTTATATCATACTTACATCATACAGGCACCATACATACATCATACTTACTTCATACATGCATCATACACACATCATACTTACATCATACACGCATCATACATTCATCATACTTACATCATAACTGCATCATACACACATACTTACATCATACACGCATCATACACACATCAAATTTACATCATACATTCATCATACATACATCATACTTAAATCATACACGCATCATACACACCTCATAATTACATCATACACGCATCATACATACATCATACTTACATCATACATGCATCATCCACACATCATATTTACATCATACTCAATCATACATTCATCATGCTTACATCATAACCGCATCATACACACATACTTACTTCATACAGGCATCATACATACATCATAATTACATCATACAGGCATCATACACACATCATACCTACATCATACACGCATCATATACACAGTATACTTACGTCATACGCGTATCATACACACATCATACTTACATCATACACGCATCATACTCACATCTTACTTACATCATACTCGCATCATACATACATCATTCTTACATCATATATGCATCATACATACATCACACACATCATTCACGCATCATACACAAATCATACTCGCATCATACACATATCATACTTACATCATACACGCATCATACATATATCATACACGCATGATACACACCTCATACTTACATCATACATACATCATACACGCATCATACATACATCATATTTACATCATATACGCATCATACACATAATATTTACATCATACACACATCATTCGTAGATCATGCTTACATCATACATGCATCATACACTCATTATACTAACATCATACACACATCATACACGTCATACATGCATCATACTTATATCATACTTACATCATAACCGCATCAAACACACATACTTACATCATACACGCATCATAAACACATCAAATTTACATCATACATTCATCATACATACATCATACGTAAATCATACACGCATCATACACACATCATAATTACATCATACACACATCATACATACATCATACTTACATCATTCATGCATCATACACACATCATATTGACATCATACACGATCATACATACATCATACTTACATCATAACCACATCATACACACATACTTACTTCAGACAGGCATCATATATACATCATAATTACATCATACAGGCATCATACACACATCATACCTACATCATACACGCATCATATACACAGTATACTTACGTCATACGCGTATCATACACACATCATACTTACATCATACACGCATCATACTCACATCTTACTTACATCATACTCGCATCATACATACATCATTCTTACATCATATATGCATCATACATACATCACACACATCATTCACGCATCATACACAAATCATACTAACATCATACACATATCATACTTACATCATACACGCATCATACATATATCATACACGCATGATACACACCTCATACTTACATCATACATACATCATACACGCATCATACATACATCATATTTACATCATATACGCATCATACACATAATATTTACATCATACACACATCATTCGTAGATCATGCTTACATCATACATGCATCATACACTCATTATACTAACATCATACACACATCATACACGTCATACATGCATCATACTTATATCATACTTACATCATAACCGCATCAAACACACATACTTACATCATACACGCATCATAAACACATCAAATTTACATCATACATTCATCATACATACATCATACGTAAATCATACACGCATCATACACACATCATAATTACATCATACACACATCATACATACATCATACTTACATCATTCATGCATCATACACACATCATATTGACATCATACACGATCATACATACATCATACTTACATCATAACCACATCATACACACATACTTACTTCAGACAGGCATCATATATACATCATAATTACATCATACAGGCATCATACACACCTCATAATTACATCATAGACGCATCATACACACAGTATACTTATGTCATACGCATATCATACACACATCATACTTACATCATGCACACATCATACACACATCATACNTGTCATACGCATATCATACACACATCATACTTACATCATGCACACATCATACACACATCATACTTTCATCATACACGCATCATACACACATCAAATTTACATCATACACGGATCGTACACATCATCACATCATTCTTATCATCACATCATTCTCATCACACATTATTCTTAGATCATACATGCATCATACATACATCAGACATCATACATGCATCATACACACATCATACTTACATCATACACGCATCATACATACATCATATGTACATAATACACGCATCATACTTACATCATACACACATCAAATTTACATTTTACATGCATCATACATATCACATATCATTCTTACATGATACACGCATCATACACACATCATACTTACATCATACACGCATCATACACACATCATACTTACATCATGCACACATCATACACACATCATACTTACATCATACACGCGTCATACATATCATTCTTACGTGATACACGCATCATACACACATCATACTTACATGATACACGCATCATACACACATCATACTTACATCATGCACACATCATACACACATCATACTTTCATCATACATGCATCATACACACATCAAATTTACATCATACACGGATCGTACACATCATACTTACATCATACAAGGATCATTCACACAACATTCTTACATCATACACGCATCATACACACATCATACTTACATCATGCACACATCATACACACATCATACTTTCATCATACATGCATCATACACACATCAAATTTACATCATACACGGATCGTACACATCATACTTACATCATACAAGGATCATTCACACAACATTCTTACATCATACACGCATCATACACACATCATACTTCCAACTGCGCACGTGAGGCGGTATTACACGCCGTGCGTACACAACTGCACACATGAGGCGGTATTACACACTGTGTGTACATAACTGTGTACATGACATGGTATTACACGCTGTGCGTACATAACTACATACATGAAGTGGTATTACACACTGTGTGTACATAACTACATACATGAAGTGGTATTACACACACTGTGTGTACAGGACTCTGACTCATGTCAGTAGTTACTAATTGCTGTTACACAGTAAATATGGTCAGAAAAATTGGCCTCCTGCTGCTTTACTAGGAAGATTCTACAACCTAAATATTTGTTCTCTCTCTCTCTCTCTCTCTCTGTGTGTGTGTGTGTGTGTGTGTGTGTGCTCTTCACCTGCCATGATGAGTATATTGCATATCAATTAAGCTATGCCCTGAGCTTTGTTTAATGTTTTTTTGTTGGATATATATGTGCATGCATGTTTGTGCATTAGCTCTTAGTGTTGTGTTCTGGGTAGCAGAAGGCGTGTTGTAATTTCTTTCCGCATATGTGCAGAATGAAATTTCATGCTACCATTATGTATACATGTATATATACACACACACATATATAAACAGTACCGTTCTAAAGTCTGGACTCACTAGTGATTTTCACATAGAATCAAAGTGTCCAGTCATGTCAAAGTAGTTTAGTTTCATATGCATGTATGTATACAATGATTCTATATGTCTGTTAGTATTTTGCACCTACAGGTTTAAAATAATTTGATAGAATCTGTAAAAAATGAAGACATTTTATTTAAATTGTCCAGAATCCTGACATGAGTTGTAGATGATTCCAGATTCATGTAGAGAAACTGGATGTGCTTCAGAGATTATCAGGAAATTCTAGATTATTCCCTGACGCTGTAGAATCTGATGCCTCATATTTACAAAGCAGAGATGAAATCTCACCATGCGAATTCACTAAAATACCGTTTGTCATTTAAAAACTTTGAAATACTAAATAAAACGTCTAAAAAATCCATTTTAAGATGCTTATATGCTTATAGATGTAATACTTGCAATTGAAAAAACACTTGAATAAAAACGGCAAAAACTACTTAAATGACAAGTGATTCTAAACTTTGGAGCAGTAGTGTACACACACACACAAACACATATGTATCTTCTCTGACTGGAAAGTGCGTTCAATGACACCATAAAGCCTTTGCATGAAGAGCCGCTGCTCGTTCATTCCGGTGCTCAAAGCGACGAGGCTCATTTGATGGGTGATAGAGGATATTGGAGACATGCTTCCATGCCATTCCCTTTGTTAAAATGGGTTGCGCGGTGTGTGTTCTGTGTGGAAAGCCTGTTGTCTCGCTCCGTGCGCTTCCTAATGTAGAGAACAAATTGTCCTTTGAGGGCGATAACACTTTAGACGCAGCTAGCGAAGGAAGAAAGCGGTAAGTGGTTGTGTGGATGGGGCTTACTTCCTGACAGCGTTCAGCTGATTTTTACCACTCTTCTGACCTTCTTCATAAAAGACAATTCAAGGAAAAACTGCTGGAACATTACTGGACTGAGAAGTCTTTCAAAATTAATATAAAGCATCAAAAGTAACGTAGGATAGAAGCCTGACCTTAGTTTACCCATGTTTCTGCGAACAGAGTTCCAGTGCTTTTAGCAGCAAGAATGAATATGTTTGCTATTAAAACAGTTCCAATATATGACTCTGTGTTGTAATGGAGACTAATTACAGAGGAAGTGTTCACAAATACCGCTGTGTGTAACAACTAAATTTAACCAGAGTTTGGAGAGTTATTTTTATTCAAATTGGTGAAGGACAGATGAAAATTTGATTTTCACACTGTAATCCAGGCTTTTCTGTTCATGGATAACACGGATGTATGTTAGTACATCCGTGACATAAACCGGCTCTTCCTGTACGTGTTGTGAGCCCTGGTGCTCTCCTGTCTCTGTAGAAGCAGAGAACTCGTTAAGGATTTCATCAGTTTGTTCGTTAGCCGCACCGGCAGGAAATCCACATGGCATCGCAGGAAGCACGGGGATTCTATCAGCTCTCACCAACATGAAAAACTAAAAGAAAGAGTGTAAGCGGTGTGAACGGCATCAGCTAGCACAAAGCGGACCAGGCATGAGGGCGAGAACGGGAGGGTAAAACCAGAGTAGCTTAGTTTAGCTAGCTGTATTTTCCTGTTTGTGGACATGGCATCGTCACGCTGTGGACCGTGCTGGTCTGCTTTCCGTCCTCTTCACAGTATTAAAACATGGTGGGAACGTCAGTCAGGAACACGCTGAGTTTCAGAAACCAGAGAATAATGGAGCTGGTGACTTTACAGCAAGCATGAAATCATTTAGCATGCATGCTGTGAACAAAGGTTTAACGGACTATTTCATTACTTTAGCTAAGGGCTGGGCGATATGGCCTAAAAATAAAATCTCGACTTTTTTCACATGATGGCCGATTTGCGATTTTAATCGATTTTTTTTTT
>VXCM01010302.1:3447-24799 GCA_014773175.1 Lucifuga dentata | reverse complement strand
AAAAAAAAAAAAAAAAAAAAAAAAAAAAAAAAAAAAAAAAAAAAAAAAAAAAAAAACCATTTTGTGTTTGGAGTGGTATTTTAACTCAGAAAGAAAAGTTTACACAAAAATACAGGAGGTGCAGTACTTTTGGCCAGCAGTTACAACATGTAGAATTTCACAACCAACGCAGTTTTTCACAAAGCGGTCATCCTTACTTGTTGAAGGACTGAGCCTTTCGTGGATTTTACACCCAATCATGATACCAATGACCCTGTCTACCTGTGGACTGCTCCAGACAGGTGTTTTTTCAGCCTTCCACTACTTTCCTAGTCTTTCATTGCCACTGTCCCACCTTTTTTGGAATGTGTTGCAGGTATCAAATTCAGAATGAGTGTGTATTAAATAATGTAATGTCAACTCTGTAACAGCTGCTGCTAAAGTGAGAGAAGACCACAAAAAACCTTTAGTCTCAGGACAACCAGGGTTTGATGTTTGTGGAAAATATCTGACCAAAGAGCTTTCAGCTGGTAAAATTTCCATGCACCTAATAAGCATAGCATATGCATATTAGCACATTAGCATATGCTTATTGCTAATGGGCTAATATGGAAGCTCATCTATGTTCCCTGGGTCCTATTTTCCCCAGTTCAATATTCTGTTAACACATATTAAGTGTGTGTTAACAGAATAACCCTAACCCATTATGTGCTCTATTGTGCTATATAGAGCTGGAGAACCTTTGTTGCCCAGATTAGTTTAACTACTCTAAAAATAAATAAATAAACCCCCAAAAGTTTTAAAATATTGGTGGAAATAGGCAATATGAAGACCAAAATTTAAATGTACAAATATGGTAATATAATGCAGCTAATGTTAGTTTTTACCTGAAAAGTATGAGCGTTATAGATAGATAGATAGATAGATAGATAGATAGATAGATAGATAGATAGATAGATAGATAGATAGATAGTCCCATGTGACTAATTTTGGCTCAATAAGACAGTTACATATCGAATTGAATTGAATAAAACTTTATTGTCCATTGAGGTGGAAAATTGTCTTCAGATCACCACGACATGAAATCAGCACAAATACATACATGAAATATATACAGACATGAAACAGGTAAAAACAGTCCTGTTACGAAGAGGAAAACTTGTAAGTTAAGTGGAGTTCAGAATTCTGACAGATTTCTTAAAGATATTCTTTGCTACTTAAAGCATCTGTAAGGCCTGGCAGGTTTCACAAACGTGAATCAGGTGAACAGAGGCTGAGTCTGTCAGGATGTTTGGAGATTTCCTCTTCATTCTGCACATTTACAGGTCATTTTATTATTCAGTACATCTTTCAGCTCAATGTTGAGTCTCAACATGTGCTGGAGGTTCTGATGAGGTCGCTGCTACAGGCCATGATTTCAAAATTTGACATGTGAAAACTGATCAGCAAAAACACAAAACTGATGCAAAGCACATTTCAAGCTTCACCGTTAGCTTTCTTATTATTTATAGAAGCATCATTACAAAACCAAATTTCATAATCATAGAGAAACTTAGCCAAGAGGACAAAAATGTACATAAACAGTATGGAGTAATAATGCAATATGGCATGTATGTAAAATATTATGAAATACAATCATCAGCAGGAACATGTTTAAACTATGATCTTAATATATGGAATATATACAGAAGGTCCAAGTCAATAAAATCAATAATCACAAAGAAAACATTTTAATGTGATTCACTCTGGTCGCCAGGTGAAACATCAGGTGAATGTTAATTCTGGATGACGCGCACAAACGACGTGGCAAACGGACGCTAAAAATGCGTGTCAGCCATTTTAAGTGCGCATACACGTAGTTTGCGTGAAGTATAAATGAGCCTTTAGAAGTGGTCCATGTGTGGGACGTAGCTCAAGCTCCACAGCATGAAACATGCGTGTTCATGATGAGCATGTGTGTTAGGGCTTCCTGTTTCACATGATGCAGTTTGGCAGCATGAGGATGAGGCGTGGAGAGAGCCAGTAAACATCATTCTGTAAANTCACATGATGCAGTTTGGCAGCATGAGGATGAGGCGTGGAGAGAGCCAGTAAACATCATTCTGTAAACTCTCATTCAGCAGCTGGTTGATGTAACCTGGTAAAGATGAAGATGAAAACCCTGCTGTCATCTCAGCAACAAATTAAAACATCCATCCAACATATTTACTATTCAAACATCTAATTTATTGCAGGTCAGTAACATAGGACAGATGAATTTTCCTTGATTTGGACATGTGAACAAACTCAGCTTGTGCGTCAGAGGAAACGCTGACACAGCAGTTATATCTGAACGCTCATCAGCATCACAGGAAGTGGATTTATATCTCATCATCAGTGAAACTTTCTGCTTCCACCAAGATGTCTGCTGACATGTTGTCATTATGCAGCTCAACTTTATTGATAGAGACTTTAAAACACAGTGGAACGTCCTTTACAGCCAAGAGATGACCAAAAGAAAGACAAAGAAAATATGATTAAAACACACAAGTACAAGCAAATATACAGATTATCAACACTTAAAGCCAATCAGCATATTTTCTTATTATAGAAAAGCTGTCAGGGACACTTTTTCATCTTTAAGCCCAAAAATACGACCTGCATATGTAATAATGTGATGTTGTTGCACTAGATTATAAATAAAGACAACAAGTTCCTGTATACTGCTGTATAGAATAGGTGCAGACTTTTATTNCTAGATTATAAATAAAGACAACAAGTTCCTGTATACTGCTGTATAGAATAGGTGCAGACTTTTATTTCGAAAGGAGGCCATTAGCACTTCCGGTGCTACAAGTATTTTGTAACAGCGTTTACTTGTATTTTTAAAAATTAATGTATATATTTTGCTATGCAGAGCTTGTGTACCATTTTGGGAAACTTAACGTTCAGTAGCTCCGGATACAGTAGGAAGATTGTTTGGTTCCACAAGCAGTATATGCTTCACTTCCGCCAACGTAACTTCCTCTGTTCGACGATTCTCATGGAGGAGGTACGTGCGTTTTTCTGCTCTGTAAACCTTTGTACTTTACATTAGTTAGATGATAGATTTAGGCTGTTACAGTGTGTTTTATAATGACAACATAACGTTGGTACCGTGCTGTTGACTTGTTTGGTGTTTTGTGTTCTATAAACCTGTAAAATTTAAGAATTGTTGTAGCATGCGTGCGGCCTACCGAGCGGTAACCGTACTACAATGTTAGCGTGTCTCTTCATAACTGAATGTGAGTAATGACGTTTCTAACATGGAATAGGCGCAGATCTGTCTGGTGAGAGACAAAGGCTGATACACATGCTGTGTTTTTCTGTTTTCAGTGCCAGTAAAAAAAAAAAAAAANAAAAAGACATCAAAACCCAGCCGAGAGTGTCATCTTATTTTATCATACAACACAACGCAGAATAAGATCCACTACACATACATGTTATGTTATGTTATATTACTGACAAACAATTTACCTGTTTTTACATGTTTTTATTTTGCCGTTTCCCCTAATCCTTCAAAATCAAACGTTCAGGTGATACACCTGCTGCTGCTAATGCTAACTCAAGTTTTCCTGTTCTATTCTGAGTAAATGCATGAAGCTAATGTAGCTACTTAACTAGCTGCTGCTGCTAATGCTAACTCGGGTTTTCCTGTTCTATTCTGAATAGATTCATGAAGCTAATGTAGCTACTTAACTAGCTGCTGCTGCTAATGCTAACTCAACTTTTCCTGTTCTATTCTGAATAGATTCATGAAGCTAATGTAGCTACTTAACTAGCCGCTGCTGCTAATGCTAACTCAAATTTTCCTGTTCTATTCTGAGTAAATTCATGAAGCTAACCTAGCTAACTGTCTTAACTAGCTACTGCTGCTAATGCTAACTCAAATTTTCCTGTTCTATTGTGAGTAAATTCATGAAGCTAACCTTGCTAACTTTCTTAACTAGCTGCTGCTGCTAATGTTAACTCAAGTTTTCCTGTTCTATTCTGAGTAAATTCATGAAGCTAACCTTGCTAACTGTCTTAACTAGCTGCTGCTGCTAATGTTAACTCAAGTTTTCCTGTTCTATTGTGTGTAAATTCATGAAGCTAACCTAGCTAACTGCCTTGGGGCCAGGCCAGAATTGTCATGATTTGTTATGTGGTAAATATCTGATTTATTACTGTCTACTGTTTCTTTATATGATATGATTTGGATTGTATTATTAGCTACATATGGCTGCTTAGCATTTTTTCCTCAGATGAGCCTTTATAGCTTGTTGATTATTCTAAAGAATAAGCTTGATCGTTACTCACTACTCAAGTAATCTTTTTATAGATACTTTCTTACTCTCTCTAAGTCATTATTTTGGTGACTACTATTACTTATACCTTGAGTCACTATTATCATAAAGTAACAATACTTTTACTTGAGTAATTTCCGGCTACTCTACATACCTCAGGTCTGGTGTTGTAACTGAGAATATGCAGTTACATGGAGGTAACAAAACGTGGTATTGGTTAGCCGGGCTATCAGGGTATAGAGTTACTGTGAGAGTGTGTTAGGGTGGGTCATGGGGTTGTTTTTTCATGTTCAAGGTTTAACTATGTATCTCCATATTTTTTGAGATGTGCTTGAATGTCTTTTATAAAAATGTGGCACACCCAAGACATGGTGACCACACTGATTTCATTTCTGTGATAAATTGTATTGTGTTGAACATAAATAATTTCAGGATTGTGTTTATATTTATATCTGTATTTAACAAATGGTTATTGTATTAACAGAGTGATAAATACAGTTTTCTGTTAAGTAGCAGTGAGGCGGAACGTTCATGTTTTGCTAGTTCCTGTGGGGATCGGTAAAAGCGTGAGGCTTCCTCCTTCTCCTCAGAAGCATCTGGAAGGAAACGAGACGCACCGTGTCCACATTTGCTCCTGTTTTACCTGCTATAATACAGGCTGGCAAACTGTAAATAAATATCATAGCTATCTATTTGTAAAGTCAGACATTATGAATGAGACTGTTTATTAAACGTTTGGACTATAGTGATTTTCGCAAATCTTTTGATTTTCGCTTTTACGCTTTGTAGCGAGGACGTGTTGTTTGTGCTGCTGCAGTGTAGCATAAATATATATGCATAACAGTAGTATATGAATATTAATTAAGATAAAGTAATGGTATGCAAAGTTGCAATGTTAAGATCATAATTTCAATAAAGAAATATTAATCTTATTTAAATTGGACACCATTCATGTTATGTGGAAAATTAAGTCGTTTAAACTTAATATTTTGATTATTTAATTAATATTCAGTCTCAGATCTTAACTTAATACTCGGGCTCAAATCTGAAAAGTAATGGTTCTTGACTCATCCAGTGATTTCTTCTCCGAACTGAAACAGGCAAACAAAGTACTATTGCACAGGTTAACATTTATTTACAGATGAGAAATATAAAAATATACAAATGAGGTAGATATTATGTGAGAAATGAAAACCAGGTTTGACAACGGAAAACTGGTGGATTTTCAAAATAAAATCCTAACCTATTCTAACGTTGACTGAGTCTAGCTTTACTTTACGGAGTTAGTACGGCAATTATGAAAATAGAAAATGGTTGGTAAGAAAGATATGGAAATGGGAAAATAACGTAGTTAGGCTGCATCACTTTAACATCGGCAAAGACAAGATCTTACGTTGGGCTTAGTCACTCCAATGATGTGGGAAAGTCGGATCGCCAGTCTTGACTCAGGCGCTCAGCAGCTTGGTCACGTCGTGTGAAGGAAGCGTGGTGCAGGCAGTCCTCAGGATTCGGGTAGGATGTTCGGACTCGCGGCCGTCGT
Source organism: Lucifuga dentata (assembly GCA_014773175.1). Taxonomy (NCBI): domain Eukaryota; kingdom Metazoa; phylum Chordata; class Actinopteri; order Ophidiiformes; family Bythitidae; genus Lucifuga; species Lucifuga dentata. Next base: position 18,976 of record VXCM01010302.1, on the reverse strand, counting down.
CACGGATCCGAACAAACGGGTCTTCCTTTGGAACCAGATCAGCGCACTTCTCGACGAACAGCTGGAGCTGGGAGCTGGACTTCAGGTCGAACCGGATTGCAGTGCTGGAGTTTACCCAACGTGGTCAGCGGAGCCGATGGCACGTAGCAGAGCAGCTAACTTGGAGAACTAACCGTAGCTAGAACTGAATAGCTTGAATGAAACCACGTGGAGGTCGTGATAACATCTATCGCTGATTCAGGCACAAACTTCTTAGAACAGCTAATAAAATTACTTGAGATTACTTTAAAATAAAGAACCGCTAGCCGTTGTTTTAGCAACGCGGTGAAGAAAGGAGACAAGAAGAGAAGAGAAGCCGCCACGCGGTGTGGAGAGGGCCGGAGAGGTCCTGGAGCGAAAGAGGTCGCGTAAGAGAGAGAGGTCCGAAAAGAGTAAGAGGCTGAAAGAGAGAGGGCCGAAAACAAGAGACTGAACAATGGGCTGCGTGGAGTTTTAAACAGAAAAGCCCTTCGCGCGTTGTGAAGAACACGCCCATGCTTTGTTCTCATAGGAGCTTTTCCCGATGATGTCATGAAGGCAGGCAGCAGCCTGGAGCAGCTTAATTTCTGTGATATTACAGAAACATAACCTATACTTATACTAAGTCCACTCATTTCCCATTGTCAAAGCATGATACATAGAAATTTCACGTAGTAAATTCACAGTATGACATGCTAGCACAAATAAAACCATGTTACACAAATAAATCATCTCTTTTGTTGTCTAATAGGAATTTATCACAAAATCTAAACATCTAAAACACTATTATGAAATTTGATGATCTTTGATTAACTAAATCTATTTCTGCATCAATGCAAGTATTCTAAACATTACAAAGATAAAACAAAAGCTTAGATTGTTGTAGATTGTCAAAATAGATTTTGTGTGAACTTAAAGGATCATAAAATAACAATGTGATGTTCTGTGATTTAAGAAGTATGTTGGAGAAATGTAACACATAAAACTAAATCCTTTAACTAAATAAACACAAATACAAGTACAACAAAAGCATGTAGTATTGAAAATGAATTTCAATATCTGAACATAGTTTTAAGGTACTCGAGAGAGAGAGAGAGAGAGAGAGAGAGAGAGAGAGAGAGATGGCAACTCATTTATTTCATGACTCTAAATAAATTCAGACATCTTCTTGTTTCCTGAATAGATTCTGAATTAAAAGTCTTATTTGGTGTAGTGAGATCAGTTCTTTAACTCTGTGAAGTCCTTGGCTTGTAGACAATCTGGAGCCATTGAAGTGACCATTTGGGGGAGGGAGCTTGTGAGATACTCAAATGCAGATAAGAGTGACTGTATGTTCTTTTCTTTTATTGCAGAGGAGCTTTAAAGATCAAAGTGTTACCAAGTCTCTCTAAGGTGATAACCTCTGGTTACCATGGTGTTTGGGAGGTCAGAGAAATTTAGAAGTTCTGTTTCGTTGTCTTTACAGTATCTGTTCTGCAAGTTTTACAACTAAACGAGGGGACGAGAACAGCAGGGGATCTTGAGGAGTTCCTGGGTGCTCATCCATATGTTAATGTGAATGTGTATTGTGTCTGTGAAGGGGAACAGTTAGGTGTCTGTGAAGGGGGAAGGTGATGTATGCGTGGTTTCAGCAGGCCTCCACGCAGATGCAGTCTGAAAACTGATTATTTCATCCCAGAAAAACATAATCATATATTTATCAAACTGCAGTTGTTCCAGTAATGCTACAGCAGGTAGAAGTGAGACGTGGTTCTCTACCTGCAGCAGGTGTCTCTCTCTGACAAACACGCTCAAATCTCAAGAAATTTCACTGAGAATTATATTAATTCACTTCAATCAAATCAAGCAAAGACAGAGAGACAGAGATAAAGAGCAAAAGATGCAGAAACTCTTCTCTCTCTCAGCTTCTTGGCACATAACAGACACACAGCTTACCTGCATACCGCTTAGCAGTTTCTGGAAATAACCTTTTACATTTTGCTTTGGAAACTGTGCGACATTTGGAAGGAAACATCTCTACAGAAAGAACCACTGTGAATGTGAAACCAAAAATGTGATTTTGTGAAGTCACATGGGAAAGAATCACAATGTAAGATTTTCATTTTTTTTAAGTTTAGGTTACATTTAAAGTTGGACAAAATCTAGATTTTTATTCCAGCGGTTGATCCACCTCCCTTTTCATCCTCCACCCTACTCTTCATATTTTCCTTTCTATTGTCTGTTTTGAGTTAAAGCTTCTTAAAAGAATAAAAGTGCTGCTGTTTCATTCCGTTTGTGTTGTACTGCAGGACAGCAGAGGTTTGGCAGGACAACGCTGCACAGAAATGTCTCTGGATTAATGTAAGACAGGTTTTCATTTTTACCCTAATCACTTTGAGAAAACACAAATCTCTCTCTGACTCCACCCACCTCCCCTTCCCGTTCTCTTCATCCCCCACATCCTTCCATCCTGTATACTTCCACTTTCATCTTCTTAATGTCTTTCTTCTCCTCCTCCTTTCTTCCATCCTTCCATTCCTTAGTCAGGCTCTTCTCTTCCGACCATCCTCCTCCCTTTCATCTCCACCTCCTTTCTTCTTTCCCTTTCACAGTGCCACAAAAAAGATTACACATGAAAAAAATAAGATTTTTTTTTATGTCATCAACATTATTCCGATAATAAATTCCCATGAAATAAATATGCAATAAACTGGCAAACATCATTGGAAAATTCAAAGTGTTCTGCATCTTCATTTAAGTTTTGTGCGGTGCCTGGCATAATCAGCTCAGAACATAACACAAAAATATAAGCAGGAGTTCTTTATTCTAGGCAAATAAATAAATAAATAAAAATTAAAAACAATAATTAAGAAAACCCCTTATTGGACAGTGAATTAACCACAACATAATCACAAGCCTAAATAACTTTTAGTTGGTTGAGTGCATTAATAACGACTTCCTGTTGACAACACTATTATAGGACTCACATTAACAACATGAAAAACCCACTAAACATATATTCATTAGGTAGTAAAAGAATATAATGCTAATTTTCAGTGCCTTGCTCAGGGGCCACTCGCAAACGCGCAGTTCAGGTGCTTCAATCAATTTTGTTACAAAGAAATACATCATAATCATTCAGTGTCAAACACAACAATAAAACATGAAATAACCAAATACACTACATTTCAAACACCATGGATGACCAGAAAAAACAATGACCTTCATCACTTCAGTCATTCAGCTTCAGTTACACAAAGGCTTTTAAAGGACCATACCACCCATTTTGCATGTTTGAGCCTAATATATTCGGTTTTCATACATGTTACGTTACTGACAATCATTTCCCAAAGGATAAAACCGTATTTCAGCTTTCCTGATATTTTGCTAAATCTCTTAATCTTTCAAAATCAAATATTCAAGTGATACACCCACCTTAAAAATCCATGTTTCTCCTGCTAATAGTTACACAGCCTTATGAAGTCACGGTCCTTTAAATTTTTCCATAAACGCAGGTCTTCTTTTGGGACTATATTCCCCGGTGGAGGCATACATTCACTCCACGCTTTTTATTGAGCTTAAACACTAAAATTACATAACTTCTAAAAAAACCTGAATACACGTCTTGTTGGTGATGATGGATTACCTATCCCAAGAACGTTTACAGTATCAACAAGTTGATTTTAATAGCAGAATGAACTGAAACCAATGGAGGTCTGGAAGGTAGGAAAAACATTTTTAATTCACTGTTCCAGTAGTATGCTTTGGGAACTGATTGTCAGTAACGTTACATGTATGAATATTGAATATATTAGGCTCAAACATGCAAAATGACCAACAGGGTTCTTTAATTCTTTGGTAAATACAAAACTTAACATTTAAATGAAATATATATATAAAAAAATAATTTTAGATGACACAGCATTTTACCTCAAAGCATCATCTCATTCTTGAAGCTGGGGTGTGGCCCACTGCTCCACCTGACCGTACAGCAAAAGAACTTCCTGTTTCCTGCAGGTATTTGTAGTTATTTTACTTCACCAACTACCTGCGAAAACCAGAGAAGATGCTCAAAGAACACCAGCGCCCACTAGTGACAACATGGATCAACTACCTCAAACACATTTGAACTCTCCATACAAGTCGGTTTTTATAGCGTACTGGAATGAATGAAAAGCGACCATCTGTCTGGAAGGTAGGAAAAACAACTCTAATATTTTCAGGGTTTTGGGAAATGGTTGATGGTAACGTGTTTGCGAGTTGTATTTATTGGGCTCAAACATACAAAATTGCTGGTGTAACAAACAGATGCTGTTTTTTCCACACATTTCACTGTTCTTCCATTACCTCATTCCATCCTTCCAGTAAGTTCCATCTCTCTTCTTCTTCTGTTATTCCTTCACTACATATCATCTGTTCACTCCTTTATTCTTTTCCTGTCAGCATCCTTCCATCTCTTTTATGTCCAGTGCAGCAACATATGGGTCATGAGTTGTACAGCAACTGGTACCAGGTAATATGGTCCCAAACACACACACACACACACACACACACACACACGCACACACACACACAAGGAAACACAAGAATGTATACGTGTGACGCCAAAGTTTTGTAGCCCTACTTAAGCAAACTCTCACTTTTACAAATACACACATGCACGCACGCGCACACACACACACACACACACCATTGCTGAGCTAACAAAGACACTAGCCTGGTCTTTAGCTCTGGGGAGATGAACTGGAGCTGATATAATTAGCAACAACACAACTCCTCCAGGGCCACACACACACACACACACACACACACGCACGCACGCACACACACACAGACACTAGGCGAGACTGCACTGTCTTAGTATGCGCTCCCCTCTCCTCTGTCAGCCATCTCTCCGTCCATCTCCTTTTATCTTCATTTCTTGCTTCTTTTCATTCTTTCCGTTACGCGTCTTTGTGAGAAGCTATACAGGCTCTGTTGTCATGGTTGTGTGTGTGTGTGTGTGTGTGTGTGAGAAAAGGACCCGTGGCCATGATTACGGCATGCACCAAGTCTGCTTTCATTCAGGGCTGCTGCTCTAGTTAAACTACTTTTTAAAAAGGAAGGCGCTGTAAAGACAAATGTGACTGGACATGTGAAGGAGGCTCTTTACTCTTTACTTTCACATTAAATTCACCTTGATAATAAAAAGAAAATACATAATTGCAGTAATTCATACAAAACTACACAGCCTTCTGCTGTACAAGTGGCAGTCATTCATAAAGCTTCCCTTACATTAATCAGTGCATCATTGTCTTGTCATGTTGTTTTCAGGTGAGTCTCAGGTAAAAGCCAATGAAAATCAGTGTGTTAATGAGTTGCTTCATTTTTAAGAAGCAAAGTTAAAGGACCATTCCACCCATTTTGCATGTTTGAGACTAATATATTCAGTGTTCATACATGTTACATGACTGACAAACATTTCCCAAAGGATAAAACCGTATTTCAGCTTTCCTGATATTCTGCAAAATCTCTTAATCTTTCAAAATCAAATATTCAAGTGATACACCCACCTTAAAAATCCATGTTTCTCCTGCTAATAGTTACACAGCCTTATAAAGTCACAGTCCTTTAAATTTTTCCATAAACACAGGTCTTCTTTTGGGACTATATTCCCCGGTGGAGGCATACATTCACTCCACACTTTTTATTGAGCTTAAACACTAAAATTACATAACTTCTAAAAAAACCTGAATACACGTCTTGTTGGTGATGATGGATTACCTATCCCAAGAACGTTTACAGTATCAACAAGTTGATTTTAATAGCAGAATGAACTGAAACCAATGGAGGTCTGGAAGGTAGGAAAAACATTTTTAATTCACCGTTCCAGTAGTATGCTTTGGGAAATGATTGTCAGTAACGTTACATGTATGAAAATTGAATATATTAGGCTCAAACATGCAAAATGGGTGGTATGGTCCTTAAAGTGACATTGATGTTGAATCAGCAAAGGAAACCTAAATTCTGCTTTAAAGCTCCACATTTTAAGAAGGAGACACTTAACAGCATACAGACACTACAGGGAGTCCTGGTGCACAGCTGTGTGTGTGTGTGTGTGTGTGTGTGTGTGTGTGTGTGTGTGTGTGTGTGTGTGTGTGTGTGAGGTAGAGAATGAAGCTCGATGAGGAGGCTCAAAGTGACTAGAATGTAACAAAACTGACTGATCAGCTGAGTGAACTTATCAAATTTATTGATCATAAACTGTATTTGAAGCAAATCCTCACCCAGATTTTATGTTGATGATGTTTCCTGTCAGACTGAAATGTTCTTAATGTTTGCGTGCTGGTGTGTTTTATGAACACGTAAATGTCATAGTAACGGCTCCTTCAAGGCAAACGGTAAAAGACGCCGTTAACTGCTTCATGAATGAGGGAACATGGCTGCATGATGATATTTGCCCTTTTTAACATGTTCAATCTGATGCTGTCTTTTATGAATTACCCTCTATGTGTAAGACAAGAGGATGACATTCAGAGTAAATGAAAAAAATCATGAGGACATCCAAAAATCAATGTGTGGGAAATACTGGGAATGGGAAGAGTTTCTCTCTGTGGAGTGTAGAACGTGGAGCCTCAGACTTTGCGCCCACACAGATCCTGATGGATGGCTCTGCAGGGGGCCTTCTGAGCTCCAGCACCAGTCTGCAAGATCTGCAAAAGAGGGGAATGAAGAGGAATGAGATGATTATGATGCAGCAGAGACACTGATCGCTGTAACAGAAAAGCTGCTGTATTATCACATTGTTATTCTCCTTCTCTTCACAACCTGTGCCATTATTTTTTCTTTCCTTCTTTCTTCTCCCGTTTTTACACCTTCCCATTCTTTATCCTGACTTATTTCTACATGCTTTTACTCCCCCTTTTTCTTCCTGCCTTTAAAGGACCAAACCGTCGATTGCACATTGTTACGACCTGGTCTAGGGGAACCAGGCTGTAACACAAAAATGAGATTCCCTACACGATCCCACTCCCAAGGAAGGCTGTGAACACAATGCAAGTAAAGTGTAGCAGTATTTATTGAAACTCAGGATGAGCAAAGCTAAATATAACAAACCAAAACCATCTAAACGTCCCTAAAACTTTCCTAAACCAAAATAAAAAGGAAACTCAAATACACAAGCTTAACCTGATCTCCTGACCAAAAAACAGGAAGAAGCAAAGTGCACAAAAGAAAACAGGCTTCTCACCCCAACATAAACTGCTACCATTTTAGTACCATTTACAAATATATACAATAATACCATAAATTGTCTATTAAAAACCAGCTGGTATTCAAATAATAGCCAGTATCTAATAACAGCCAGGGGGCGGAGTCAGCAGGACAAAATAAAAGGCGTATAAAAGGCTCCCAACAAATGTCTCTCAGGCGTTCCTCAGCCACTCCGACAGCTGGGAGGAAATGCTGGCTATTGCTAGATGTGAAGCTTTCAGATGAAGCAGCGAAAGAAGACTGTCAGCCGAGAGTGAGATCTGTGGACAGAAATGTTCCTCAGATTTTCACAACATCAGGTTTACTTGATTTCATGAACAACACATATGCACACACGCACACATCAAGACTCACATTAATGTTCTAGATTCTTTTAAATGACACTTTGAATAGTCCTGCCACACAGAACCCACAAGTTCCCCTTTTTTTCAAACTAACTTGGGTTTGAAAGAAAGGGGAGCGCATGGGTTCAGTCACAGCCTCAGCACCCATGAGGCTATGAGCTATAGAGACTATGAGGCTATGAGCTATCAAGCTGTGAGCTATGAGAGTAGGAGACTAAGGCTGGATTTACATGACCATGCACATGGCCTGATTCTGATGTTTTGCTCACATGTAACACGTATCAGACATGCTTCCTGAAGATGTAAATGGTAAAAAGCCACATGGAATCAGATATTCTCAGATCCATTTTGGGCCTCTTGCATATGTGGAAATAAATTAGATACATATCAGATATCCACCAATGCTGCTGTCTGAATCCACAGATCAGAGTTTCCTTCCCATTCTGACTCCTACGTAACGTTCTGCTTTATCTGCATATGATGATGTCAGCATCAATATGATGACGCTCTCTGTAAACAGAAATGGAGGACATACTATGCTGATGTGTGTTTATGTCAAATAGACGTGTTAGTGTGTGATAACAGGCTCCTGTTACAGCAGCAAAACTCCAACTCCACCCGCTTCTCCTCCGTGATTAACCGATGAACATACATGTCCTGATGGAGAGATAAACGCTCGCACAACATATCAGATGTTTCTCTCTGCATGTGAAAGTTTTAACCTGCTGATCAGATTTTAAACACTTCTCTCATCTCAGTCCATTGAAGTGTTTTCTTTACATGCGTCTCAGAAATATGTGCATGCGTAGCTGCATCCTGCTGCTACAGGTCAAAGGTCAAAGTGTGTAAATACAGGTATCAGAGAGGAGCTGCTTAAAAAAAGAAAATGTAAATACACTGAACAAAACATCATATATAGACAAAAGATCGGAATTAAGCATCACGACTTGTGGTGTAAATCCAGCCAATGAGGCTATGAGCTATGAGGCTATGCTACTGGATTAGCAGCCTCAGCATTGCAGGGCAAAGTGAGCTGCAGCTCTGTGGGCTCAGTGCAGCCAACGGGTGAAGGAAGAGCTAACGGCTGCCATGACTTTTTCCATCCCTTATTGTTTTTCATTCCATTATAACATGTTGACAGAGGCAGACTGGCTATTGGGAGTACCTAAATTTGCCCTGTGGGCCACTTGACAATTGGGCTATAATACTATCCCAAATATCAAAACACAGGGAAAAAATTAACTTATGAGTGTCTGCAGCAACTCCTGAAAAGGCTGCAGCAGCATCACTTCATGCAGCCTGGGACTTAGCTAAACAGTGAAGCCTGTAGGGGAATGGAGACATTTCAAAGTTTGCATGCTGGGATCATCGAGGAACTCTTGCTGCAGGATATATAAGCACAAAACAGATATAATCAACTGTGTTTGTCAAGTTCAGTTATCAGATTCCACTGTACCACAGAGGCTTTATGTGAGGAAAAATTTTTCCAAACTGCTGCCTGAAATCAAAGCCATGGTCAAAAATAGCTGTTGATGAGTCAATAGATAAGTCAGAGAAGATGGACACAGCTAAACTTTACAGAGGAGTTACTGTGTATTTACAGAGGCGATTTTCGATGCTATGAAAGGTATTTTTTTTATTATGGAACTGAATAGATATGAGGAAGATAAATGTCCCTGACAGCGAGCCACAGAGGATTAGCCTCTCACCTAGAAGCACTGCCATGTTGCTAGCAGAACAAATGACTTTGCTATATTACTGATGATGATATGTGCTTAAAATAAGACATCAATGTCATTCCTGCTAGCAGAGGATTTTACTCATTTGATTGATTGATTGATTGATTGATTGATTGATTGATTGATTGATTGATTGATTGACTTACTTTTGTGTTATGCACACAAAGTGCCAGACATGGACTTGAAAGAAAAAAAAACTGCTGCAGTGGTGAAACCAAAACTCTCAAATATACAAAAACTCTCTCACATATACAGTAAGAATCAAAAATTACCTCAAAAACATTAACTTGCTACATAAACTCATAGAGTATTTTATCTCCTTTCTTAAGTTTTACACAAAAAGTCAAGCCTTTGATAATCATCCAGCCAAAAGAAATCTGCGTAGATTGAGGACATTTCATGAAAAATTACAGCCCAAAGAAGAAGAAGAAGAAGAAGAAGACACTCAGAGATGGCTCCCTTGCCAAGGGTTTTATAAGCAGCTTTAACAATCAAATGCAGCAAAATGGTATGGAATATCAAAAAATAAATAACTAATTCCAGCATGGTCCAGACATTCTATCTGCAACATTTTGTGTAAATAAAAAAAAGAAAAAAAAAAAAAATTGTTGGAGGAGATATGAAAAAACAGCTTCGGAAAAAAATTCAAAATGGCAGAAAATCAAGTCAGGTCAAAATGGCCAATACCTATTTGGTTGGATGCATCTAGATTTAAGAAATCCAGAAAAAAAAAAAAAAAAANAAAAAAAAAAAAAAAAAAGATTTGATTCTATCAATTATGGTTCAGTAGTTAGAGGCTAAAATGTATACATGCTTATTACAGCATCAGGCCAATCTGTAATTTTTTTTTTACATCCATGATTTATTAATCCTAATAAGTTGCACGGAGCAGGAAATTCATTATTTGAAATGGTCTTTGTTTTCTAAATGTTATAAGATTACAAGGTTCAAATACATATGATACAGCTAAGATATTGTTATAAGCATTTACTACTTTACAATTAACTGTTCCTCTACAGAGAAAGTCTTATCGGCTAACAGGCTAGGCGTTGTGCTGTGGCCATATGGAATTCTAATGCTCTGAAGTTGAATATGCATGTGCATTATGCTGTGAAGCCACAAGGTGGCAGTAAGAGACTGCAGAGTATCTGGAGAAAGCTACAGAGTGCGCAGTGGATAGGTGAAGGAATGCGCAGGTAGAGTCCAGTGAGCTGGAGGTACAGTGTTAGCCCGCAGTCACACTGGGAACATGCAACGCAAATTTAATTCTTGTGGCCTCGCAAATATTTGTGTCCTCACAAATTCTTGGTGCTGGATGCTTGGTGACGTCGTGACTTCTTGCAAATCCAAAAACACAGCAACAAACTCAGAAATAAGAATAGAGCTGAATCAACACCTCTGACAACTACAAATTATTAATTTCACAAAGTTCATATTTGTTACAGGACTGATTGTGTTTTTATGCTCGCATATTATTATTTGCATAACCAAACGCTCAATAAGCTACTTAGAATGCGAGCTAGGCAGCTAGCATGCTAGCTAGCTGGTGACATGGCACAGCTAGCTTACTGATTAGCTAACTACATGAAAGTATTGCAAAGATTTTTGATGGAAAAATATCGTGTAGATTTTTTTTATTTTGCCACTTCACAAATTAATTTTTCCATCACATGAATTTCGTTCGCCCTCACAACCAAATCCACTATTAACATGAATTAAATTGAAATGAATTGATTTTGCTCAGAAATTTCACTGTAAAAGTGCTAATGTGACTGCTGGCTTAGCCTTCATTTTGTGTTAAAGGACTATACCACCATTTTCCATGTTTGAGCCTAATATGTTTAATTTTCATACACGTAACGTTACTGACAATCATTTCCCAAAGCATACTACTGGAACGGTTAAAGCTGAAATACAGTTTTATCCTTTGGGAAATGATTGTCAGTAACGTAACATGTATGAAAACTGACTATATTAGAGTCAAATGCAAAATAGATGATATGGTCCTTTAAATAACATGTTGGAAAAGTTCATTTTCTGCCTCCTCTATCCAACACAACATTACTGCTCCAAATCACTCCACATAAGCTATAATTAATCAGCATCATGCATCTATGTATAGTTGTGTAACTACAGCTGTAAATACACCAGAGAAGCATACGGGGGGGGGGGGNGGGGGGGGGGGGGGTCCTTATTTGTTTAGTTGGTCTGAGCCCCCCTGCCCCTCAAAGTGTCTGCGCACATCCCTGCAACATACCCACAGATGAAGCTGATACATACACAAATAAAATCACAGACGTGTGGTTTGGTGGTAACAGATTTCCACGTAGGATCGTCTCAGGTTTCCTCTGTCACATCGCCGACAGGAAGCCTCCTCCATCCTCAGACCTCAGAGCAGGAACAAGGGAACTGAAACGTCCATAGAGATGGCAGTCAGATTGATTTCTAGGTGACACAAGAAGTAAGGATCAATGAAATAAGAGCTTTGTGTTGTACTCTATCAAAATATGGATATATAGATATAGAGCAAAGCCACACCAGTGTGTTGGTTGATAGACATTGAATCCAGCTGTGAATACAGGAAGTTATGTGGTGAAGATGTGCTGCAGCAAGCTGAAAGAAACGCTCCGAAAATCCATAGACACTCAGGAAAGCAACAAAACCTGAATACGATAAACAGAAACGCCAGCATGAACGCCGGTCTGAGACAGGATAACGACTACTTTCACTATCGTCTCATTTGTTTACTGTAATTATCTCCAAATTGTGTTACAATTGTGCTTACGCACATCCATACAGTGTCATTTGTCAGTGAATTTACCTTACATATGAAGAAAGACGGCTGGAATGAGAGCGATAATTTGTTCTGAGGTACAAATAAAAAAAACAATAAATAAATAAATAACAACTAATGAGTTACTGTCTCAGCTCAGGAAATGTATAAAAATGTGTTTTTTTTTTTCTAAATGAGGTGAAATTGCCTGGAAAACAATGTGTCATTTCAAAGTTTGATAAAAAAANCTTTCTTTTCATGTATCCATGGTTACAGAAGTAATTGGCTAATTAAAATCCTGCACCTAGCTGCCCCCCCACAACTCGACCCCCAATCCTCCCACACACACACACACACAGAGTTTTCATATAATTAGCGTTTTCTGCTCACTGGCTAATAATTTTTCCCTGCTGACACACCGCGGTGACGTCTTTTGGCGTGCTGGAGGACATTTGCTCCCTCCTGAAACAAACCTCCAAACAAACGTCTCAGCTGATGTTTGTCTGGGCGGTCAGCAGATCTTCCTTGTCCTCGTGCAGACTGTCCATCAACGTTACGACGTCATTATAAGATGGCCATAATTCCACCTGCACCTGCCATGGCCACGCCCCCAACCCCACCCATCAACGCTTATTAACAAAGACAAACAGAGAACTGCTGCTTGTTTGTCTGGGAACAAACAGGATTTATTAAAGCCTCAGTCAGTCTGAGATGGTTTCTAACAGCAAACCACCAAAAACTAGTCTGTTACATCCATTATCAACAGAAACATTTAGTAGTGTGACAGATCTTCCCTGTCACTCTCCAACATGGCCATGATTAGGCAGAATGTACAGAATGCAGGTAGAATGCTTCATAGTGGGTGCACACACTTGTCTAAGGTTTAACATCATAGTTTTCTCCCAAGCTTTTGCATGCCTGTGTGGCACACAGTTGTAGTCTATTTGATTTGTTCGGGGAAACTATTTTCTGATAAAATACCTGCATGGTGATCAAGATAACTAATGATAGAAGAATGATATTTTATCTATCTTCAAGGTTTTGATTGCATGCTGTTTCTAGAGCCGCTGTTTACAATATATTGTATGTAATTGTCTTAATAGGTAATGTGGTCCATGCACCTATAAAAGCACTCCTGACAAAGTGAGAGGTTGCTGCTGTAGCTGACATGCTGTGAGAGTGCTGAGCAGGAAATGTAGACCTGGATACTTTTTTCTTCTTGTAAATAGTGTAAATAGTTACTTTTTTTTTCTGTGGAATTTCAATAAATATTTCCTTCACACTGGACATCGTTCAGCTTTTCATCCTTTCATTCTGAAAGTATCTTTTTCTTTGATTTCTGACGGTTTGTGAGTGGACATTCCAGTGTTTTTTTGGTCAAACTTCCCTCATTCTGAATAGACATAAACAGAATTACAGTTTGGACAAAATGTCCTGCTTATTTCTGCATGTACGAATATGGCGATTAAAGGGCGACTGCAAACTTTAACAAACTATAACACAAACTCATTTTCTTTGAATCACCAACGCACACACGCATTTATGAAATGGGGAGAGTTGTTTATTAATAATTATGCCTACTTAACATAAAATTAAAAAAAAAAAATCATTCATAAAATAATCTTGTTATTAAAGAACATGACATAATTAGAACTAGATGATACTTAGAACCAACTTTTCAAATAAGGCAACATTAGCTGTAACACTTTAAACGGTGAAGTGGTTTAAGTGATGCAGGGTTTGGGGCAGATGCATGGACGTCCGGTGGAATTCTGATCATCTTAATTAAAAATCAATATCATAAATTAAAAAAAGGAAAAGAGAATAAAAAGGGAAAAGGGAAAAAGGGAAAAAAGGGGAAAAACAAAAGAGAAAAAGAAAAAAAAGGGAAATAAAAATCAGTATCGTGTGTGTGTGAGAGATGTGATCAGTGTTGCAGAAAGATAATCTCACCCAATCAAAAAAATTAAAATTAAAAAATAAAAAACCAGCGGAAACAATCAGCTACTACTGCCACAGTGCCCTTCAGTAAGGCAGCGCACATCTGAACCCTGAAAAATCAGAAGGCTGTACTGAGCAGATCGAAAGTGACGGCATGTTGAACTGTGTAAGAGAGAAACACACACACATGCACACACACATTCTCTCTAAAATAGAGAAATGTGTCCTCATAGTGTACAACTGCAAACGTGTGCATGTACACATGTTCATGTATGTGAGAGTTTGCCTCTTTGCATGTGTATCTACTGTGTGCGTGTGTGTGTGTGTGTGTGTGTGTGTGTGTGGGAGAGATAAAGAGATGGAAAGTGGATGAGAAAGCAGAGGAGAAACGAGGGCACAGACAGAGAGAGAGAGAGAGAGAGAGAGAGAGATCAAAGAGATGATGGGCGAGCAAAGACGAGACAACAGAGACGAAAAGACAAATAATGAGGACAGAAACAGGAAGAAAGAAAAAGGACTTGATCTGAATAACAGGTACTGACAACCACATGGATGTAGAGACAGCTGAAGGAGAACGATTTTAAACTACACACACACACACACACAGGCACTCAGGTAAAACTGTCCCAATGACTCAGTCAATGTGGTGAACTTGAATGAACTGAAACTGGGTTGTCATGGCGATGGAAGGTGGTACAAATTGAGACACATGATGGTCACACTGGTGGATTATGAGCCACATTTTGGACATGTAAAAACACGCTTTTTAATCACATGAACAGTAACAAAACAGTTCATTCATCCATAAAACACAATGCCAGGCTCAACATGTCGCTATGGAAACGCACCTTCCCACCATCTTTTGTCACTTCCTGTTAAAGGTGCGTCTTATTTGCACATCAGGAAGTGATTCATAAAACATACAGTCACACAAAAACGAAGACGTGTTTCATAAAATTAATCAGTATGAAATCTGATGATGTGTTTCTCTCGTGTGTTAGTGATCAATAGCTTTGACAGATAAAAACACTCAACTGATCAGTTTATGGAAGTGGAGCGTTTTGATCTGATGTCATGGTACTAAGCTTCTTCCTCAAGCCTCACCTGCTGTGAGACACACACAGACACCTCCCGTCCTCCGGTGTGTGTGTGTGTGTGTGTGTGTGTGTGTGTGTGTGTGTGTGTGTTAAATTGTTGATCTCTTAAAATGTGAAGCGCTGAAGCAGAATTTAACATCAATTTCACTTTGACACCAAATGAAGCAGCATGAATTGTGGCTCTCTAATCCTGCTCATTAAAGGACCATACCACCCATTTTGCATGTTTGAGCCTAATATATTCAATTTTCATACATGTTACGTTTCTGACAATCATTTCCCAAAGGATAAAACCTGATATTTTGCAAAATCTCTTAACCTTTCAAAATCAAATATTCAAGTGATACACCCACCTTAAAAATCCATGTTTCTCCTGCTAATAGTTAC
>VXCM01010298.1:6375-17354 GCA_014773175.1 Lucifuga dentata | reverse complement strand
CCTGCAGGATTCAGGACTGAAGCTGCTCTCTGCTGGACTGCAGAGTCCACAATGTGAACTGGAAACTCTTAGGTCAGGACTCAGAGGTTTAACTGATGAGCATTTAAATGCAGATCTACATCGTACTTGTCAACACTCCTGTTTATCCCATGTTTCTCCCATATTTTCACCTCTTCTCCCGCTGTGCTCCCAGATGGAGTGAAAATCCTGTTAATGTGTGGCTTTCTGCTCCTATCAAAGGATGAAATTCTACAGACTGATCAGAATATATTTCCAAACTTACTGAGGAAATAAGCTGCAAATCTAATATAGAGATTAATTCTTATTTATAAGTGACAAGAAATAGTATATGGTCATATATATCTGTATGTGTGTGTGTGTGTGTGTGTGTGTGTGTGTGTGTGTGTGTGTTCAGGCTCTCAGGTTGTATGATCTCAGAGGAAGGCTTTGCTTCTCTGGCCTCAGCTCTGAGCTCTAACCCGTCCCATCTGAGACAGCTGGACCTGAGCTACAACCATCCAGGAGAGTCAGGAGACAAACTGCTGTCTGCTGGACTGGACAGTCTCAGGTAAGACACAACTACAGATGGACAGNAGACAAACTGCTGTCTGCTGGACTGGACAGTCTCAGGTAAGACACAACTACAGATGGACAGTCTCAGATATGAACAACAGACTGGACAGTCTGGCATTTTCCTGGTGGGCCGATGGGTCTGTGGACTGGAAGTGTGTGACTTTTTAAAATTTTTATTATTTATTCATTTTGATGCAGCCCATAGAGCAGGGAAAGATTGCATGAGTCCAGTTTCTTTGTCTGAATTGATGCTGGCCCAATCACATCCCACTTCGGCCCGCCCCCTTCTACCTGAGCTTAGAGATTCAGAAAAAGTCAACAGAGTTGTCAGCACATAAATGGATGGGAAAGGTATTGCAAAGAAACATAAAGGAGGGACAGAAAAACTGTGAGACCAAATATTGAAGGCTTTACAGCAGGATGCTGCTAAGTGTGCAAAAGTCACAGACACGTTTGCTGCAGTGTCATCACCACCAAACCACACCTTATCTGCAGCAGCTCAGTGAGGGAGAAAGACAGGGACATGAACCTCCCGTGGAGGGACAGGGACAGCAGGACAGAATGCAGGAGGAGAGTGCAATTCCAAGTGCAGAGATAGAGGTAACAACATGCATAGGCAAAAAAAATAATAATAATAAAAAAAATGCTTAAGGCCTGAGCATCAAGTCAAGCATTAGTTAAGCTAGCATCAGAATCATACATAGCAGATGTCAAAACGTGAATTTCCTCATGTCACCATCATCTAAACTGCAATAAGCATAACTGCTAAGCAGCAGGAAAAACAACCATTTGATGCTAGCTGCTCAACCCAAGTTATTTAATCATCTGCTGTAAATGCTCTATTAGGTGGGCGAGGAGAGAACCCGGCCAGTATAATATACAGGCTTTTATTGGAGACAGGCCTTTATTTCTAATTTTAAGCTGTATGTATAATAACTTTGTGCTTCTTGCCAAATTTTTCTTCTGCTGTGTCATAGTTTATAGTTATTTAGTTATTTGTGTCCTTCAGTTTTCCATTAAAACCCTGAGAATGATGACTGTGGTAAAAGTCCGTTAACTCAGCGCTCCCTCAATGGCTGTTAAGGGATGTGTGTAGAGATGTCAAACAGAAATAAGAGCCTCGTACCTGACTTGCAGCCAGGTACGAGGCTCTCCACCGCTCTTCCACTGCTGACAGACGCACCATAAATACATTTAAGAAAAGAAAATTTTTAAAAAACACCGCTATTATGGAGAAACATTTCTCTATAGCTTGATCATTCCTCTCGTCAGCTTTTAGAAATGTTCGTTTTCATGCACTTTATCGGTGTGTTACAGCGGAACATCACTCACTCCTCACCGGGGAGGAGCTCCATGTTTACGGCTTTGTTTCACGTTAGGTCCTGTTGTTCCTTCTGGCTGAAAGGACAACGGCTAGAGGTTTTAAAGGGGTTTGGTACTTAGAAAGTAGATACTGTCATCTGAGTCATTCGAAAGATTTAGTAAATCGTTCGAATGACGTTTTTTCCCCCCTCGTCCTTGAGCCTCCTAAGGTCCATGGATAGCGGCAGCAGCAGCAGAATACACTAGTACTTGCCTTGACCAACCCGGCCTTTATTGGAGACCAGCCACTATTTTGTCCTGCTGACTTTGTCTCCCAACCATAATTGGAGACGGACCAGAGAATTTACAGTATCATGTATACTTAGTATAGTATCCATGATGTCCTCACTTTATTAGCTAAATCTCCTGCCATGATAACTGTTATTTGTTCATATATTAGTTGGTTGACACTGGTTGACGCGAGCTTGTTTTTGAAATGGAATAAAAAAGAGAAAAAATTCTATAAATTTAATGTATAATAACATACAATTATGTTCCTTTAAATGTGATTAACACAAAATTCTATGTCCCCAAACACTTTTTCATTTGTTTATTTTCTAAATGTTTTCATGCAAAAGTCCTTAAAATTATTTTCTGATGTGTGACACTATTTCTAATCAAAAAAATTGATTTAGAATTGTAAGATGAAGGTGGGAAATATACACAGTATATGTTTATTCTGATTATGTATCAGCATTTGCAACACCTGATTTGAAAGTGGTGGTATTGGGGGCAGTATGGTTGGTGTCAGGCTGATTGGGGAAAAGTCCAGGGCTGATTTTTAATCCCAGTCCAGCCCTGGTTTGGACTCATGTTGGTTAAAGGTTCAAATTGTCTCTGTGTCTTCCTGCAGGATGGACCATGGAGGACAGCAGAGGATGAAAGCTGATGTGAGGAAATGTGAGTTTGTTTTTACTTTGATTCATGAGACCAAAGCAGCAGAAAATCGTTTAGATAGAAAATCTACTTTGGAGCAAAACTTCATCCAGACACACAGTTCAAAGAGAAAATGTTCATGTTTTACTGCTGAAATAATCATTTATTAGTCAGTCAGAAGCTTCATNGTTCAAAGAGAAAATGTTCATGTTTTACTGCTGAAATAATCATTTATTAGTCAGTCAGAAGCTTCATTAATTCATTAGCATTTTGATAATTCGTTTTAGTCATTAACCAAGTAATAATCATAAACATTATCAGACTTCAACCTCTTAAATTTAAGAATTTGCTGCTTTTCTCTGTTTCATATATTATAAATGAAAGAAATTCCAGTTTTATCACTGACATTGAGATAACACAAGCATTTTGAAGATGTGACTTTGATCTCTGGAACTTATGATGGACATTTGTCACTTTTTCAATAATGAATGATTCATTGATTTTCAATTTGATTGTTAGTTTCAATCCTTTTATTTTTACTGTTTGAGATAATCAGACACGTTTTCCAAACCTCAAAATTGTTGTTGATGCTGCTGAAAAACAGAAAACTTGACAGAAGATTTTCACATTTGAGACACAATGGAGCTGTTTTTTTGTTTTTTCCCCCCACATATCAGAGAAATGAAATCAGGTCTTATTTCATATTTTGTCACACTTTATGGAGGAATAGGACTCAAATGCAGAACTCAGAGTCTCCGGGTAGGTATAAAAGGCTCATATTTTAAGACTTGGAAATAATGTACAGAACACACTCTGAATGACCAGATAATATTCAAAGGTATACAGGAAATGAACAGAACTGCACAGAAACAGATACACAGGGATATAACTCAATAAATAAAATGCAATGGCCTAGATTCATAAACCATATGTTTACCGCATCGCTATGCGCAAGTATCATGATGTAACCACGTTCCCTCATTCATAAACACCTGTTAGCAACATATTTTAGCGTTAGCCTTAAAGANTGATGTAACCACGTTCCCTCATTCATAAACACCTGTTAGCAACATATTTTAGCGTTAGCCTTAAAGAGGCATTACTGTGATATTTTCTTATTTACATGTCTTGGTAGCTATTCATAAAACAAACCACACCCTAAAATTAAGATTAAAATTACCCTGCTTCAGTCTGGTGGTGAATTTCAGCGGTATGAAATATGGGTGATGTTTAAAAATTTATTTGCCTCACGTGTTAGTGATCAATAACTTTGATAAACTCACTCAGCTGATCAGTCAGTTTTNCCCCCCCCCCAACGCAGCAAGATCACAAACTATGGAAGTAAAAATACATGTTTACCTGTTATTTTTGTGTCAGTCTTTTAAAATAAAACCAGATGAATCAGGATAAATGATGGCTGTTAAATATGCAGCAGCTCATTAACACACTGATCTTCATCGGCTTTTACCTGACACCTCACCGCAACGCTGTCTTCATGTGACAGCAGTGCTGATTATCTAGGAGAAGTTTTATGAATGAGCCTCAATTATCACTGCGCACATTAAGGAAACATTACACTCCTTATTACCGTTTTTTATGAATATGGGCCAATATCTTTCTGAATGACAGATGGAACAATAGACAAACCATCAGAACAAGAAAAACCACAAAAGTAGTCACAAAACAACTAGCAACCATTCAGGGCGTCGGCTTCTGAGGAAAGCTAACAGACAAAGGAATCAAATGAGCAAACAGAAAGACAAATACAAAACTAGATTTGCATTTCCTGAAGAAAATGCGTGATTGCAGTGCTGAGCAGCATGATTGGATTGCAGATTTTTATGCATTTGTTATTGTGATCTATTTTAGGGTTTTGCCACAATAGAAGCCAAAATAACTCATTAAATGTATACATCAACAAAGTAAAGTGTAGTTGATCTGGCCTGATCTTGGCCTGTACGTATGGATGCATGCAGACCCAAGAAATCCAGGGAAAAAAGAATTTTGAGTGTATCTGTTACATATCCAAAGTTATAGGCCAAAATGAATTTGAGTGAAGTTTTTCACTTTTGAAGTTCTTGAGATATAAACACAATGTTTATCTATGAAATAAAAAAAAAATCAATAATTCATAAAGTATAGCAGATATCAATAACACAAGAGATTCAAAGAATTCTGCATGTATTGACATATGACTTGTCTTGGTATGTTAAAGTATGTAGGAGGAGATACAGGACNTTCTGCATGTATTGACATATGACTTGTCTTGGTATGTTAAAGTATGTAGGAGGAGATACAGGACAAACATCATTTTTAAAAATCAATTTTTGCAATATCCCTTTAATTATGTAAAATTATGCAGATATTGTGAAAAAGAAGAATACAGCATGAAATTACGCACACATTGATGTACAAACGGTATGTGTAGCATGAATGGTATTTGCAGTATGGATGAGCAAAAAAAAAACATCGGGAAGAAGAATAAGAAAAAGAATAAGAAGTATGCAAGACAACATGAATGTGATTGCATCACTGCAGTCACACTAACAAACATAAAACTGCGGAGGAGCTGAGACAGCTGGGGCTTGAACTGGAGCTGCTGAAGAAGTTGAAGCTGGGACTGGAGCTGAGGCTGAAACTGCTGCAGACGAAGTGCTGAAGCTGTTGGAAGTTCTGAGACAGGGACCCGCCAGGTGACCTTGGTCGTATGTGCCAGCCAACTGTCTTTAGAAGCCACGGCTAGCCGGCTGGCCATGAAAGAATCAGAATCAGATTTATTGCCAAGTAGGTTTTCACCTACAAGGAATTTGCTCTGGTACTTGGTGCTCAGGAGGGAAAAGAAAAATATACAAGATAAATACAAATAAAAGTGGAAAGTGGAAGCTGGCTGAACGGGAACAGGAACAGAGGCTGGCTTGATAAGAACTGGAGCAGAGCTGGCTTGAGGGAAGCTGGTGCACGGATTAAAACAGGAGCTGGCTGGCAGGAAGCCGGAACTGAGGTCTGTTGAGGTGCTGCAGGAGCCAGAGCCAGCCGACTGATCCTGACAGTCAGCTGTTTGCCTTTGGTAGTACTGGCTGGCTGACAAGGAACCTGAACATGAGGAGCTGAAGGGACAGGAGCTGAGGCTGCAGGAGCGGAGACTGGTTGACATGGAACAGCTGATGAGGTGGAGAATGTTGGGACTGAATCCAAGGTAACCGGTTTTGCCTCTGCCGGAAAATAAGCAGATCATGGCATACCCTGAGGAGAATGCCATCTATAATAAGCAACTTCATGGGCAAGCTTTTGGTCCTTAATCCAAAATGTCTACAAAGAATAAAGAAAATCTTGCTCCTCCTTAACAAAAGTCTTCGTAGGAGCCCTGAAGTCCTCCCATGAAAAGGGCAAAGGTCCCTTCTTAATATACTCCTTAGCTAGTGATCCTGCTGGGTCCATTTTTTGGTCAGATTGTACTGTCACACTATATGGCAGAATAGGACCCAAATGCAGAACTCAGTCTCTGGGTAGGTATAAAAGGTATTTGTATTTTCTGACTTGGAAATAACGTACAGAACACACTCCGAATGACCAGGTAAGTATACAAAGGTGAATATACAGGAAATGAACCAAATTGCCCGGAAGCAGATACACAGAGAAGTAACTTGATAAATAAAATACAGTATCTTTCTGAATGACAGATGGAATAACAGACATAAAACAGCAGAACAAGAAAAATCACAACCACAAAACAACTAGCAACCATTCAGGGCTTGGCTTCTGAAGAAAGGTAACAAACAAAGGAATCAAATGAGCAAACAGAAAAATAAATATGGAATAAACAGAAATTTGCACAAATGACAGAATTGAATAATTAACCAAAACTAGAACCAAAAATCAGGGCGTCGGCTTACTGAGGATATATCACAAACAAAGGAAGTATATGAAAAAAATACACAGAAAACTGTGGCGGAGCCATGACACAGATAAAAACAGAAAAGCCTCTCATAAGAAAGGAAACCTGGAAATATAACAAAGCAGATAGACGAGCAAAAACCCAAAAGCAAAGAGAAACAAAAAAATAACTAGAAATCCCGGTACTCAATGAGCACCAGGGATACATCAAATACAACAGACTCAGGCGAGAACCAGGAGCATAATATCAATCACAAAATAGACCAACAATACCATACAACACAGGGAAAACCAGAATACCATGAAAGACGATCTGGTGATAACAGGGTGAAATTGCCAGGTATAAGTAGTAGAGGGCTAATCAGGAAATGAGAAATCAGCTGAGACAATCAGACAAGCTGTCTGACAATGCAAACAAAGAAAGATTCATTATTCTTTTGTTTGTTTTATTTTGATTTTTTCTTTAAAAAATGTAATAATTTCTTTATTACACAAACTACAACTTAATGTTTTAGTTACATTTTTGTCTTTGTGGGATTCATTTTTTTTTAAATGTTGTGGATGAAGATGAAGCTGAAATCATGTTTTACAGTAGAATTGTTAGTAAAATTGTCATATTTTTATATTTGTATTGATTTGATTTTACTGAGTCTTTTTCATCATTTCTAGTAGTGATGATGTTAAAGTATCAGTTCCATCACAGGCTGGTTGACTTTTGTTCTGTTTTGAATCAATCAGAAAATCATCAGAAAGCTGAAAGTGAATGAGAGTAAAAAGTGCAGGAGGTCATAAATCATGAAGTCAGCAGCTGTTAGATGATAAACTGCTGCTGTTTGTGTCTCATTCTGTCCATCAGATTTCTGTCCACTGGAACTGGATCCAAACACAGTGAACACAAACCTTAGACTGTCTGACAACAACAGGAAGGTGACATGTGTGATGGAGAAGCAGCCATATCCTGGTCATCCAGACAGATTTGATGACTGCTGGCAGCTGCTGTGTAGAACTGGTTTGACTGGCCGCTGTTACTGGGAGGTGGAGTGGAAAGGAATTGTTGAAATATCAGTGAGTTACAGAGAAATCAGGAGGAAAGAACTTTATGACAGCAGGTTTGGAAGAAATAACCAGTCCTGGAGTCTGACATGTTCTGATGATGAAGGTTACTCTGTCTGGCACAATGACAGAGAAACGTCCATCCATCTCCCTCTGTCCTCTGTGTCTCACAGAGTGGGAGTGTATGTGGACTGTCCTGCTGCCACTCTGTCCTTCTACAGAGTCTCTGACACACTGACCCACATCCACACCTTCAACACCACATTCACACACACACTTTATCCTGGGTTTGGTTTCTGGTCATCTCAGATATGTTCCTCAGTGACTCTGTGTGATCTGTAGGGGACACACACACACACACACACACACATTCTCATGTCAGGTGAACTATCAGACATTTGTGAACAAAGATGTTTAACTGTAAATTTGGTGATTTTTTTTGTTTACAGTAACTTCGCATGATTTTAAATTAAAGATTATAGATTTTGTATTTGGAAATGAAATGAATCAATGCTTAATCAGACAGAACAACTTTCTGCTGTTTGCCTGAAATTATTTTTTAAATGTTTTACCCCTTTTTTATTATTTGATATCTGACTCATCTCAAAACTGTTAAAAGAAGCATCTATGTATAACTTTTTTTTCTTTGAGTTAACTTTCAATAAATGTTGGTTTTCCTCTTTTAAACGGGATAATTTAACATACTAAAAACCACGTCGTAACAAAATATACTAAAAAAAATTTGATAATTGATAGTAATTTCAAAGTACTTTCAAAGTTTGCCAAATGTGATGTCTGAAAAATTAATTAAATTGGATTCCTGCTGCCTGATGCTGATGTGTTCTGCGAATTTCTCTGTGAATTTACTGTTTTGACTCCATGTTGATTTTATTTTGACATGTTTTAATGTGAACATATTGATCAGTGATAATAAGGATCTTTGAGTTTTTATTTTTAATGTTTTAGGACATCTCAAACTGGAAACCTCTGCTTTTCTCTTTATATGAATACATATATATATATATATATATAGATAGATAGATAGATAGATAGATAGATAGATAGATAGATAGATAGACAATTGGATGAGGTTGTGCAAACATGGAATTCCCACAAGATCAGGCCAAGATGTTTGTGTGGAGATGATGCAGGTTTTTTGTCCACAGTTCCACAGATGGTTGGTGCTGAGTAAAGCTCAAAGCAGTGGACCTAGATGGTGTGTGTGGAAGGATGAGAAAACAGCAAAGAGTCGTTTCCCTTGTTAGGTAGTTTGTGTTTAGCTGTGTGAGCTGCTGATGCAGCAAAATGGATGAGATGCTCCTTTAGATGATTTGGTGCTGCTGAACTCTTTTTTGTTTTTTTTTCTGTCTGCTTATATAGTCATGGTATATGCCAAGATTGGCACAACTGTTTATATACATAGATATATATATATCTATAGATATATATATGCAATTTAATCTAGCAACAGATACATAATAGATAGTGCATAGGTGAGTGTGTGACCTTCACCGACCCTCCTTGACCAAGCCATCACACTTTATTTAAAACTAACAAACAATTTCTATCAAGGAGGGCTAAACACCTGAACAACAACACAANACACTTTATTTAAAACTAACAAACAATTTCTATCAAGGAGGGCTAAACACCTGAACAACAACACAAATACAAACACACACATGACGAGTAGTGACAGTAATAACCAGTAATAACCAGTGTAATGGTTTAATCTGTGAAACACCAAAGAGGCTAAAACCCCACGACACAACAGACCAGGACAAAAAGACAACACATAAGCAAACAGTAACAGCAATAAACAGTCTACTTATTTAGATTGTGAAGTTCCATGCACCAAATCCAGATCCTCAGAGTCCTGATCCCCCTGAGAACACCCAGCACTAAGTGGTGGTGATGGCCTCAAACACTGGTCCAGCAACATCAGAGACCCAGATCACAGCTTAAGATCAGGTCTAATTGTAGCTGGTGTGTCAGGCCGGGACCTAAACACAGAACCTGACCAAAGCGCGGGGACCTCTCTGAGCCCAACAGAAGCCACACGGCCAGGCGGGACACCCCAGATGGAAAGACACCCAGGATGCAGAGCCCCAGGGGGACAGAGGAGAACCAGGACAACGGACGAGCCCAGGAGCCAGGAAGGGCACCCACATGTACCACTGGAGCAGACAAGCAGACCACCGGAAGAGCAGGCCGGCAACACCCTGAAGCACACACCTAACCNCCACACGGGCCACAACACCACAGGGGTAAAGTGCCAGCAGTGGGGCATGAGGGCCAGGAGCAGACACACCCATGCCCAGCACATGAGCAAGGCCCACCTAGCCAGAGAGGGCAAGACCTGGCATCCAGGCAAGTGACGGAACCCAGACACCCAGAGCCAGACTCATGTACGGCAGACCCCCCCCAACCACAGCTGGCAGGACCCAACTTACTAACCAGCTATTACNGACTCATGTACGGCAGACCCCCCCCAACCACAGCTGGCAGGACCCAACTTACTAACCAGCTATTACTATTAATATAATAATTTATTCTCCCTTAATGTGTGCCCCACGTAGGTGTACAAAGATAAAGTGTATTGCGTTAAAATTGCAGGGCTGGTGTGTCAGATGGCAGGCTGCCGTGGGAGGCTGTGGCACCACAGCCTGCCCTGCAAACCCACCACCCCACCACCTGCACCCCAAGACCTGTAGTGAGACCTATAATGTAGTAAAATATATATATATATATTTCAGCGTGTGTGCCAATTCTACTGTGTATGTGAGTCCTGATCTAGTGAGTGCATTAAAAGAAGCTTGACATTGAGACCAAAACCCACATGGCCAGTGAATGGAGGGACACGGTGCAGCAACATGAATCCCCAATCCCATCCCCCCACGTCCCCATGACCCACCCCTGGCCCCCACGAGGCACCAGGCCAAACCTTGAACCGGCCGAGACACCGGACAGGCCCAGAGGAGCCCAGAAAGCCTCAAGGAGACAGCCAACAATGAGGAGGGGCACCGCAGGTGGCACGGAGAACACTGAGCCACCCCCNCCCCAGCATGAGCACAGTGCATGCCAAGGACTGAGCGCAAATGGAGCAGACAGACATCCAGAGGGGAGCCAGACAGGCCCCACCGACCCCATGGGAGGGCCCAGCCACAGGGCCAGCCCAACGTGCACCCAGCCCAGGTGACAAGTCCACCCCCCACCCAGTG
>VXCM01010288.1:0-15381 GCA_014773175.1 Lucifuga dentata | reverse complement strand
CATGTATGAAAACTGAATATATTAGGCTCAAACATGCAAAATGGCCGGTATGGTCCTTTAAAAACAGACAAATAACTGTAAAAATTCTTCTGAGTGTTTTAATTCGTTTTGTTTTTTTTTTTATAATAGATGTTTCGTCATCCAATCCACTTTTAGATTGTTTTTATCTGCAGACTGGATAATTTACCGACAGAAACCGTTTAAACACTTTATTCTGCTTGTGCAAATAGTGCAAATAGTGCTCCACCAATCAAAAGCCCTCTTTTTGCTGAATTCCTGTCTTTTTTTTGTTTGTTTTTTAAGCTGCAAAACAAACAAAAAAAATACAAAGGTATAAAGTCAATGCATTGTTTCCATAAAGTGTGTGTGTGTGTGTGTGTGTGTGTGTGTGTGTGTGTGNGCTATGGGAGTCCTCAGTGAGACACACACACACACACACACACACACACACACACACACACTTTGCATCTACTACACATCTAATATACTTATAGCAACCAATCAGATGCGTGTTCAGGTAATGAGCAGGACTCAAGCCAAACATGCGTCCATGTGTCGCAGCATTCATGGTTCTCGTGTTGTCACGGCGACCGCATACTTCAGTGGCAGGAAGTAGCAGAGCGACCTGTGCGGTACATGTCTACTTCCTGGTGTGTTTTCACAGATCGGTCACATCGCTTTTTTCCGCTTCATGCTACAGGAACATTCCTCACGGATTGTCTCCTGACAGGAAGCAGCAGCCATTTTTCTTTGTGATCCTCATGGAGGAATCGTAGTGGCGCTGCTACTTCCTGTCCTCCTCAGTCTGTCCCTCTCTCTCCGCTCTTCCTCTTCCTCCTCGCTTGACCAAATGATGAAGGCACATTTCGGACACCATCATTGTTTTTTGAGTGCTGCACGACCTTGTGAACAACATGCAACATAAGCTCCGCCCACAGGTAGCAGCATCACCACGTGACGTGTTCAGCATTAGCGACAACTCGCAGCACATTTCAGCTTTTCTCCACAGAACTTCACTTTAATGTGTGTTTAACCTCATAATAAACTACCTGTGTAACATGTATGTTTGCCACATGTGATTAACGTGTGTGTGTGTGTGTGTGTGTGTGTGTGTGTGTGTGTGTGTGTGTTGCAGTCGGGGCTCCGTTTGGCAGCGTGATGTATGACTTTGTGGGGAAGAGCGCCCCCTTCCTGATCCTGGCCTTCCTGGCTGTGTTTGATGGAGGTAAAAGCTGAGCCAGCAGGGGGCGCCGTGTCCGACACTTCCTGTGATTCTCAATGACAATTTAAGCTTTACGTGTACACGAAGACACGAGTGTCCATGTGACCTAAATTTCATTTTTTGTGTATGTCAGAGGTACGCATCGGCTTCTGCATAGACATCTG
Organism: Lucifuga dentata; assembly: GCA_014773175.1. Taxonomy (NCBI): domain Eukaryota; kingdom Metazoa; phylum Chordata; class Actinopteri; order Ophidiiformes; family Bythitidae; genus Lucifuga; species Lucifuga dentata. The sequence goes on along the minus strand of VXCM01010288.1, from coordinate 13,995 downwards.
CGTACCTCTAATTTTTCTGTGGTCGCTATGCTATGCTACGCTAAGCTATGCTAAGCTAGTGCTACTGTACATACGTGGATCCTCCAAGCAGATGCCAGAATACACAGTATAAACAGAACTGCGTACGCGTCCGCTGGCAGAGTCCGTGTCCATTTAGAATATAAATTAGCCGTCAGACTTCGCGTCGTTTCGCAGCGGCGTGGAAGCTAACGTTGTTCAGTGATGTTAGTTTGTTTTTCCCTCCAAAAAACAACTCAATTTCCAAACAGATTCCAGTGAAGTTTCATGAAGAACAGCTGGTTTTGGTGTTCGTTACTGTTTCTGTCGCATTTTACATTTTGTCTCAAAACTTTGAAGCACAGAAGCAAAAGTTTTTTGGCTCTGTGAAGATTCAAAAAGATTTTCCTGAGATTATTACAAAAACTTTCCCAGGAAACATCTAGAAGGTTGAAGTTGAGTCGCCAGACTGGAAAAAATAGCTTGAAAACTTTTGTTTTTTTTTTATTGTTCATCTGAAAGCCTTCAGTTCTGCAGGTTTCCTAGAAAACTTCAGGGAACGTTGCAGAAGGTTCTCTAATGTTCCAGAAGGCTCTTTAAAATATTCCAACTGGAAAACTTTCAGGAATTCTGCAGGAAGTTATCTCTTTGTTATTTCATGCTGCGTTACTGTGATTGGTTGTCAGGTATTTGTAGGCGTGGCTTATTTGACATAAAGCCATTTGTCATCAAACACGTGCTTTTACATCCAAATCCAACGGATGGACATGTCCATACGTCTGATTCTGAGTCTGAATCACCATCAAACATTTCTGTGATGAAAATAACAGATTGTCTCTGTGACAGACTGTAGCTGTGTGTGTGTGTGTGTGTGTGTGTGTGTTTGTGTTGCAGCGCTGCAGCTGTGCANCTGTGACAGACTGTAGCTGTGTGTGTGTGTGTGTGTGTGTGTGTGTGTTTGTGTTGCAGCGCTGCAGCTGTGCATCTTGCAGCCATCAAAGATCTGTCCTGAGGTGAGTCTACTATCAGCATGTTTTCAGATCTGCAGATCGTTTGTTCTGGTCTGAATCAGGAACTAAACTGTTGGTTTGGTTCAGNTTTCAGATCTGCAGATCGTTTGTTCTGGTCTGAATCAGGAACTAAACTGTTGGTTTGGTTCAGTTTCTCACAGAAAAACATCCAATCAAAGCAAAATCTATCAGCTAAAGTCATGTGACAACACTCTGTCTGCTGATTGGTCAGAAATGTCTGGGGGNGCAAAATCTATCAGCTAAAGTCATGTGACAACACTCTGTCTGCTGATTGGTCAGAAATGTCTGGGGGCGGAGAAAGAAAATCAAACAGGAAGTAGTTTACTGCTGTTTGTGTTTCAGAGCGTGGAGGGAACGCCGCTACTGACCCTCCTAAAGGATCCATACATCCTCATCAGTGCAGGTAAGACACCTGTCCATCTAAAACACCTGTCCAACACACAGAGGCACTTCTGCTAGCTGTTAAAAGGCTTCAGCCTGTCTGTCTGACCTCTGACCTGTCTGTCTGACCCGTCTGTCTGCAGGCTCTCTGTGTTTCGCTAACATGGGCGTGGCCATCTTGGAGCCGACTCTGCCCATCTGGATGATGGAGACCATGTGCTCCCCTAGATGGCAACTTGGTACGTTCTGCTGTCTCTCTGTCTGCCTGCCTGTCTCTCTGTCTCTCTGTCTGTCTGTCTCTCTGTCTGCCTGCCTGTCTCTCTGTCTCTCTGTCTCTCTGTCTGTCTGCCTGTCTCTCAGTCTCTCTGTCTGTCTGTCTGTCTGCCTGTCTTCCAGGCGTTGTGTAAATTAAACGTTATAATGTGTTGCATCTCTAATGTCCTCACGTTGAGGACATTAGAGAAGGATGGAACCAGAGTGTCCTGTCTGACTGAAGTCCCCTTCCTTCCCTCCTACCTTCCTTCCCTCCCTCCTTGTCTCCTTCCCTGGTCCCACCTCTCTGACAGGAAGTTGTTGTGTGTTGTAGGCATGGCCTTCCTTCCTGCCAGCGTCTCCTACCTGATAGGAACCAACCTGTTTGGTGTCTTAGCCAACAAGATGGGACGGTCAGTGTGTGTGTGTGTGTGGGTGGGTGGAGATTCTAGGGATCCGTGAGACAGTCTGAGGAGATCCTGAAGGTTCAGAAGGTTCTCAGATAACGTCAGCTCTGATTGGTTCATTCACAAAGACAGACAGATAGACAGACAGTCAGACAGACAGAGAGACAGATAGAGAGACAGTCAGAGAGACAGACAGACAGACAGAGACAGACAGACAGACAGAGAGACAGACAGACAGACAGACAGAGAGACAGTCAGACAGACAGAGAGACAGACAGACAGACAGAGAGACAGACAGACAGACAGTCAGACAGACAGAGAGACAGATAGAGAGACAGACAGAGAGACAGACAGACAGACAGAGAGACAGACAGACAGACAGACAGAGAGACAGACAGACAGACAGAGAGACAGACAGTCAGACAGACAGAGAGACAGATAGAGAGACAGTCAGAGAGACAGACAGACAGACAGAGACAGACAGACAGACAGAGAGACAGACAGACAGACAGACAGAGAGACAGTCAGACAGACAGAGAGACAGACAGACAGTCAGACAGTCAGACAGACAGACAGACAGACAGAGAGACAGACAGACAGACAGACAGAGACAGACAGACAGGCAGGCAGAGAGACAGACAGTCAGAGAGACAGTCAGACAGACAGAGAGACAGACAGACAGTCAGACAGTCAGACAGACAGACAGACAGACAGAGAGACAGACAGACAGGCAGGCAGAGAGACAGACAGTCAGACAGACAGAGAGACAGTCAGACAGACAGAGAGACAGACAGGTCCTCATGAGTACTTTTTGTCTCCAGGTGGCTCTGCTCCATGTTGGGGATGTTTATCGTTGGCATCAGTCTGCTGTGTGTAAGTAACATCATCATCATCTTCATCATCTTCTTCATCATCATCAACATCATCATCTTCATCACCACCATCTTCATCAACATCATCTTCATCATCATCATCATCTTCATCATCATCATCATCCTCATCATCATCATCATCATCATCATCATCTCTATGTAGATACAACTAATATGAACAATATCAAGAAAAATGATAATAGTGACAGTAACTTCACTATTTGTGTGTGTGTGTGTGGGGGGGTGCACGTGCGCGTGTGTGTGCGTGTATGTGTGCATGTGTGTGTGTGTGTGTGCGTATGTGTCTCAGGTTCCTTTTGCCACCAGCATCTACGGTCTGATTGGTCCAAACGGAGGCCTGGGATTCGCTATAGGTGATTATCAAATCATATCTGCCAATCACATGTGTGATCAAACATGAAAACATGAAGAAAATTCTGTGGTGTGTGTGTGTGTGTGTGTGTGTGTGTGTGTGTGTGTGTGTGTGTGTGTGTGTCAGGGATGGTGGACTCCTCTATGATGGCCATCATGGGTTACCTGGTGGACATCCGCCACGCGTCTGTGTATGGCAGCGTCTACGCCATCGCTGATGTAGCGCTGTGTATGGGCTTCGCTGTCGGTACAACACACACACACACACACATACACTCACACACACACACACACACACAGAGTTAATAATGCTGCTTAGAAAGATGTAAATGTTGGAAGTCAGAAATTCCGAGTCAAATTTACAACAAATGCAGCGTTATTCACCACTGACAAAAAGACTTCCTATAAACAATCGCATCTCGCCACGCCGCCACAAAATGGCGGTAGCTGCAGAGAGCTGATGCCTCCTGTCAGCCGCCTCCCTTCATAAAGATTTGCTGCTCATGTGTGTCTGTGGGTTCATATGTGTCAGATGTAATAATTACACACGTCAGCTCAGAACACCTGCTCAGGTGAGCTGAAAACTGACGACCATCAGTCACATGATTCTGACGTGATTGTTTATTCCCAGGAGGAAATGGTCAGATTCCTCGTGGCGTGACAGGAAGTAGGCTGAATTAAAGAGGTGAATATGGTGATGAAATGCTGCATCTGCCTGCTGTTCCAGGACCGTCCACAGGGGGCGCCCTGGTGCAGGCGGTGGGTTTTCCCTGTCTGATGGTGTTTATTGGCGTGATCAACATCGTTTACGCACCGCTCTGCTTCCTGTTACGCAACCCTGCTGTCAGAGAGGAGAAGATGGTACGTCAACCAATCAGTTAATCAACAATCAATAAATCTATTGATCAGTTAATCAACAATCAATACATCTATCAATCAATTAATCAACAATCAATACCTTTATCAATCAGTCAATTAATCAACAGTCATTAAATCTATCAATCAGTCAGTCGGTCAATCAATCAATCTATTTGTTCACATTTATTCTTTAAATGAGCTTAAACATACTTATTTTATTGAAACATAAATGCATGAATATCATAAATAGTTCTTTAAGCATATATATTTATTATTATATTTATTGAAACATAAATGCATGAATATCATGAATATTTCTTGAATTTTGAAGATGTGTTCAGATGGAGCCGCTGCAGGAATGTTCTGAGGTTTGATGTTATCTGGAGTTGATTTATCAGGTTTATTAGCTTGATGCTAACTCATAATGAAATTCCCCATAGACATGCTAACGGTTACCATTGAAATCACCGATTTGTTTTACTGTATTTTATGTATTTTGCAATAAAAAAAGTCACACTTTGATAACTTCCGTGTGTGTGTGTGTGTGTGTGTATCTCGCAGGCGATCATGGATCAGGAGTGTGTGATGCACAGGAAAAGCTACAACACGCAGCGAGAGAGCCGTGACCTTCCTCTGAGCGACTACAGTGAGGAAGAGGAGACGGAGGAGTGAGGAGGAAGATGATTTATTAAAAACAGCAACTCTGAAGAATAAAGGCTTTGTTATGGCTTTGGTGTTAATTAAAGGACCATACCGGTGATTTTGCATGTTTGAGCGCAGTATAGACAGTACAACCTGCATACATGTTACATTACACACAGCCATTTTCCTAAACATGCTACTGGAGCAGTAAATTTTACAATTGTTGATCCTACCTTCCGTCCTGCCATTGGTTTCAGTTCATTCAGTACGACATAAAAAGGTGCTGAGATCAATAATCATCACAGCTGATTCAACACGGAGCTGCAAGGAAGAAACACGACAAATTAAAACGACCTGTCTCCTCCATTCAGGCGTACCTGTCAGCAGGTGTGTGTCACCTGACCGTCTGATTTAGAAAGATTAGGGGATTTAGCAAAATAACAGGAAAAATAAAAGAAGGTTTTATGTTTGCAAAGTGGTTTTCAGTAACATAACTATGCTGGAAATATTTATCGGCTCAAATGTAAAATCACTGGTATGGTCCTTTAAAGAACAGTTATTATAAATGTCAAATCCTTCATTTTTCTGTGAAAACAAAGTGATGTAAACGAGTGTTTGTCATTAAAGCTGCTGCAGCCTGGAACAGCAGGAGCGTGCACGTGCATGTGTGTGTGTGTGTGTGTTTGTTGACATGCTGCTTATCTGCGTTTTAATTTCCTGTCTCAGTTTGTTTCTTCATCACAGGAAGTGAAGAGTGAAACGGTGGAAATGTAAACGGTGACATGAGTCACTGTACATACGTGTTGGATATAACATGTTAACACACCCATCATTAATCATACACACGAGGTAAAACACACATTTATGAGAAACACGTTTATCAAAGGCATAACTGCTGCTTATATCAGATGATTAATTAACTTCATGAACTTTAACCTTTGTGACGTTTCAGGAACATTTTTATCAAAGATTATTCTTGAAGTTTTTATTCAAGCAATGAAAAAATATCTGATCATTTTTTATGATCAGATATGGAAAAGCTGCACGACATTTTCACTTTAAAACAAAAAGGAAGGAAGGAGTGGGGTCAAAGGTCAACAATAAATGTGTTGGGATATTTTCCTTCATGTGGAGACACCACGTGAAAACAGCCAAACATGATAATAATTATAGTTATTATTTTGTGTGTGTGTGTGTGTGTGTGTGTTAATACTCTCTTTAAGTGAGGCTAATTACATCCTTTAACAGATCAGAGCAGCTTCAAAACACTTCCTGAATCTTTGAAACATGAGCACACACATGCTAATCTGTGTGTGTGTGTGTGTGTGTTATCAAAGCTCTTTAGCTCACAGTATTCTAGGAGGTCTGATGTGGTTTTGTGTGTGTGTGTGTGTGTGTGTGTACGCGCATGCAGGTAAGAACTCTTTAATCACTCAGATGAATCCTGTGATGTTTTTATCATTAATTGATCAGTTTTTTTTAATTTATTACTGTTAAACATCATTTTGTTAAAGTGTCAGAAAACAAACTGACAGAATCATAAACATGAAAAACATTAAAATATTCTCTATGCAGCTTTCAGAATATTTTACTGACATGAATATTATTGATAATTAGGTCAGAATAATATCTGAGTGTGAGAAAACGTGAGAATGAAACGATGATGTATGACGTCATTTTACATTAAAAAGCAAAAATCAAAATGATAAATGACAAAACAAGAAATTACAATATGATTTTCTTGTGTTTATACTTGCTTCTATCGTATGTTAATAGTATGGTGCTGTACATGCCTGTGGACTAAGACGTATTTTTAAAAAAATAATAATTATAAATCAATTTTAATAACAAGAGGAACCAGGTTTACATACAGAGAAACATAAAACATACATATAAACGACATACAGTCCTGGAGGTTTTAGTCTTTTAAAAGCACTTAAGGTTTAGCTAAAATTTATTAAATTGTAATAAGTTTAATAATAAACTCATTAAAGTTTAGCTAAAACATGTTTAGTTCAGTTGATCAAATTATTCCATAATGTTTAAAGTTTTTGTGTGGTTTTGTTTAAATCCTGAACATTTCGATTGATGGTTTACAGAAAATAATCAGAAATTAATCATGAATCAGCTTCATTTTCATCAACCGAGAAACAAAATCAAAGCAAAAGAAATTCATTTTTATTTCTGTAACATGTTTGATGTTTCCGCGATGACGGACTGAAGGCTAGGAACTGCTGTTTGGAAGGCTGTATCCGGCCGGACGTATTTTCTGAACGCTCCGTCTGGTTAAAACGCTGCAGCGGCGCGAATAAAATAAAGCGAAATAAAAGAAATAAGTAATTACTGTAATAAACTGTTGATGTTCTGTCGGATGGAAAATGAGCTCACCTGAGCAGGTACGTTTCCGGTTTGATGTTTTAAAGTTTCATTCTGTTTGAACTGGCTTGATTGATAAGTCCTGAGCCTCCGCTAGCTTAGCTCCGAGCTAAAACGTGAAAATCTTCAGTTTTTTNTTTTTTTTTGGTTTATCAGAGTTCACTTTATTTACGGGACGGTTGGTTGATAAGTTGTGAGCCTGGCAGAAGAGCACTTTCAGACTGAACTTCAGTCAGTTTTAATTTACTGAGATATCCTATTTAACATTCACATTGTCAGGCCCAGAACTTATCAATCAACCCAGTAAGACAGATCCTTAAATCCGTTTGATGGTTAAATTAATATTTCTCCTGTTTCTTATTTCTTTTTTTTTTTTNTTTTTTTTTTTTTGTTTATCTTCCTTCTGCCTGTTTTTCCTCTTTTCTTCCTCATTCTTTCTTCATCTTTTCCTCATTTTTCCTTTCCTTCATCCCTCTCTTTTCCACCTTACTCCCTTTCCTTTTTTCTCTTCTCTTTCTTTCTACTTTTCTTCATTACGTCACTTCTTTCTTTCCTTATTTTGCTGTCTTTATTCCTCTTGTCTTCTGTCACCCACTGTTCCCTTCCTTCCTTCCTTCTAGTATGGAGCTGACATCTTTCCTTCATGACCTTCATCTCTCTTCCACGTCAGCTGAGAAGCCCCTCCCTTTAGCCCCTCATCCTCCAATCACAGAGGTTCTGGCTTGGCTTCGGGATGAGCTGATTGGTGCAGCTGACTCAGAAAGGAGCTCCCTGATTGGCCACACAGAGCATTTGTTCCAAACAGTGGATCCTCTTTGGTTGTTCTCCGCATCATCAGCCAATCAGCAAGAGGATGGAGAGGTGTTTGGGGTAATGTGGGCGGAGCTACAGGCAGGGTATGGCGCTCTGGTGTCCGCTCTGATTGGCTGTGCTGCTCTGCCGCTCTGTGAGGATGACAGCGGCTCTCTGCCGGCTGCTGTCTATTCACTGATCCCAGCACGCGCAACTCCAGTAAGCTCCGCCCTCACAGCTTTACTGGGAGCACTGGGAGCCTGGAAGATGGTGGGCGGAGCCAGCAGAGCTAAGACCGTACTGCTCCTTGCTCTGGCCCCGCCCATCTGTGTGTTCGCCGTCACACACTTCCAGGTGAGTCTGAAGGAATTTACATTTTCTTTCTTTCTTTCTTTCTTTCTTTCTTCCTTTATTATCTTTTTCTCTTTCTTCCACTCTTTCTTTCTTTTTTCTTTCCTTCCTTCCACAAACTACCCTCGTCTTCCTCTGTGACGTTCTGTAGGATCAGGCCTGGACCAGCCGCTCCTCCAGAGCAGCCGCGCAGAGCCTGCAGGGGGCGCTACTGAGGGCGGGGCACTGGAGAGACTCCGCCCACCTCCTCATGGGAGACGAGACAAGTGAGGAAGAAGAGGGACAGAGGAAGAGCAGAGGAATTCTGGGAGAAATTCTGGACCTTCTGCAGCCTGAACTAAGCAAGTGAGAATCGGGAATGATGATGATGATGATGAAGGTGATGATGAAGGTGGTGATGATGAAGGTGATGATGATGATGATGATGGTGATGATGATGAGGGTGATGATGGTGATGAAGATGGTGATGATGAAGGTGATGATGATGATGATGGTGATGATGGTGATGAAGGTGGTGATGATGGTGATGATGAAGGTGGTGATGGTGATGATGATGAAGGTGATGATGAGGGTGATGATGATGGTGATGATGGTGATGATGATGGTGATGATGATGATGAAGGTGGTGATGGTGATGAAGGTGATGATGAAGGTGGTGATGATGATGGTGATGATGGTGAAGGTGGTGATGATGATGAAGGTGGTGATGATGGTGATGATGAAGGTGATGATGATGAGGGTGATGGTGATGATGAAGGTGGTGATGATGGTGATGATGAAGGTGGTGATGGTGATGAAGGTGATGATGAAGGTGGTGATGATGATGGTGATGAAGATGATGGTGAAGGTGGTGATGATGATGAAGGTGATTATGATGGTGGTGATGATAATGATGAAGGTGATGATGATGATGATGATAATGATGAAGGTGATGGTGATGGTGTGTGTGTGTGTGTGGCAGGGACAGGTGGCAGCGTTGTGAAGCGGTGAAGCTGGTGTTCTCATGGATTCTCCTCCAGGTTGGTTTGACCTTTTGACCTTTACGAGGCAACAGGAAGTCATGTGTTGCAGTATATGTGTGTGTGTGTGTGTGTCAGTGTATGTCTCTCTGTGTGTATGTTTGTGTATCTTTCTGTGTGTGTGTGTGTTTATTTATAGCACTTTGCTGCATGTTTTCCTGCCAGGTGAGTCGCCCCGCCCTCTCCCCTCACCTGCCCCGCCTTCTCCCCCCCTCCCTCCTTCTCAATGACCACTACAGATCAGAGAACTGCATGCTGGGAGTTCGCTGCCTGCACCATATCGTGCTCAACACGGTAAGAACACACACACAGACACAAACACACACACCCTCTCCATCACAACATGCAGTATGCAGTCCAGACCAGTGAAGTTACAAATGTGTGTGTGTGTGTGTGTGTGTGTGTGTCAGCCGCCTGCGGAGCTCCGTCAGTTNGTGTGTGTGTGTGTGTGTGTGTGTGTGTCAGCCGCCTGCGGAGCTCCGTCAGTTTAACAGAGCAGAGGTTTTGTATCAGGCTCTATACAAACACCTGTACACCACTGAAGCTGCTGTAATACAGGTATACACACACACACACACACACACACATGAATTTTACATGAAGGTTTCCTGGGTGGGCGTGTAAAGTGGGCGGAGTCTTTGGATGTGGAAGTATTTGTTGTGTTTTTGAGAAGTCATTTTTTTTCCCATCAGGTTGTCATGGTGACTGCCTCTAAATACGTCAGCACCCATGATTCTCAGCAGCGATTGCTATGGAGACGACTCTGTCCAGAGGCCTAAAGTCATTAAAAAAACACAAACACCAAATTGCTGATTGATCCAAAATAGATCCAGAAAAATAAAGAACATTCTAAAATCAATAGATGGAAAAAAAATAAAAGAAAGTTTCAAGATAAAAGATGGAGAAATACATAAATTCTATAAAACAACAAAATCTGTGATCTGTCTCTCTGCCTCCCCTCGCTCGCTCTCTCTCTCTCTCTCTCTCTAGCTCGTCCTCTCCTGTCTGTTTGACCTGTTGTTGGTTTTGGAGAAGCCCCCCTCCTCACTTGCCCCCTCCTGCTCCCGAAGGAAGCCCTGTCACCATGACGACGTGTTGCGTCTGGTTCTGACTCACATGGAGGCGGAGCACAAAGTGGAGCTGCGGCGCGTCTACGCCTCAGCGCTGCCGCCGTACATCGACAGGTGAGAGTGCATTTGATTTTCGCTGTTGGCAGACGGGTGGAGCAGGATTGTTGTTTTTGTTGTGTTTATGGGTGCGTTTGTTTTGGGTGGGTGCAGGATGGGCGTGGCTGTGTGCAGACACCTCAGGCGGGTGGAGCGGGTGGTGCTGGGATACCTGGAGGTCAGANCGTGGCTGTGTGCAGACACCTCAGGCGGGTGGAGCGGGTGGTGCTGGGATACCTGGAGGTCAGAGATCCACCTGATGAACTGAGCCGACTGAAGATCCTAGAAGCTCTGCAGAAAACTATGAGAGTAGCCTGGCTGAGGTGACACACACACACATCACACATACATACACACATATATATACACGTATATATATATATATATATATATATATATACATATATATACACACACACACACACACACACACACACACACACATACACCCATATACACAACAACACACACACACAAGAGAGACACAAAATCTACTGGAGGTTTTTAATTTCAGTGTCCAAGATCTTAATGACTTTAAGTTCAGGAAGTTTTATTTTGAAGGGGAAGGTGATTTATCTTTGCAGGTAGACTGACAGGAAGTTTTATTTTGAAAGAGAAGGTGATTCATCTGTGCAGTAGACTGACAGGAAATTTTATTTTGAAGGGTAAGGTGATTTATCAGTGCAGGTAAACTGACAGGAAGCTTTATTTTGGAAGGGAATGTGATTTATCTTCAGGTAGACTGACAGGAAGTTTTATTTTGAAAGGGAAGGTTATTTATATGTGGAGGTAGACTGACAGGAAGTTTTATTTGGAAAGGGAAGGTGATCCATCTGTGTAGGTAGACTGACAGAGGGTTGATGTTTGCCCTGGTTTCAGTCTGTCAGGCGGTGCAGTCCTGTCAATATGATGGTTAGAGCTGCTTTAACAATCCTAGATTCTCTCTCTCTCTCTCTCTCTCTCTCTCTCTCTCTCTCTCTCTCTCTGCAGGATGGCTGCTCGTGTGGACGTGCTGCTGCGTTGCTTGTTGCGGTTGCTGGTTGATGTTGCCTCAGACGTGTCTCTGGGTTTGCTGGTCAGACAGCAGCTGATGAATCAGGCGTGTTGCTGCATCAAATTGCTGGACTGCTGCACGCCTGGAACCATTCAGGTAACTTCTTCCTGTTTACACTTGAGCTATGACATCTCAGCCAATCAGCAGCCTGCAGTTCATCTAACAGCCACTAGGTGTTGTCCTAAGAAAACAGGAAACTTCTCACACTTTCTCGTCTTCTAAAATTATTATTTTACTCAGAATGAATCAGGACTAAAGAGAAATATGTTTACAACAAGTTGGCTTGATTGACAGGTCATAGTGAACAGTGAATATCTTTATAAACCCCCCCCCCACTCTGCATTAAAGGAGCATACTGGTGATTTTGCATGTTTTAATAACTACTACCCACATATATGTTATGTTAATGCCAACAATTTTTCAAAATGTAGAACTTGTGGTTTTGGTCTTCCAAAACATGTTGCACCTGCTAACATGTTCCTAAAATGTTGCACCTGCTAACATGCACATGTGATTGTAGAAAGGATGACGTTTTTAAAATGATTCCCTGGCAGTCATATTTTTTCCATGCCGCTCTGTGTTAAATTAACTTCAGCAGACAACATGTTTGGTTCTCTGTGATGATGATTTATCTCAGCACGTCTCACGTCTCTACATGTTGATTTTTATGTTTTATTGAAATGAACTGAAACTAATGACAGTCTGGAAGGTAGGAAATACAATTTTAAAAGTTAACACGAACATAGCATGTATTGGAAAATGTTTGTCCGTATCGTAACATTATGCAAGTTGTGTTTACTGGGCTCAAACATGTAAAATCACCGGTATGCTCCTTTAAAAAACTAGCTGCAGCTCACAGGTTTTAGCTTCTTTTGGCTCTCATTACTTTTTCGATTTATTTGTTAATTTTAGATCAGATTAATGTTTAAATGCTGTTATAACTTTTCACCACTAGGAGGCGTTTTAGCTGCTCAGAGACTTTTGGCTGAAAAAAACGTGTTTCTTTAGAAAATGTTTCCTGTGTGTCTTCATCTCTCTCAGCTCCTCCAGCAGGTCGACAGCAGCTGTGCGAGCCCTGAGCTGCTGCGTTGCTTAGCAATGGTAACCACGGCGACAGAAAGGTGATGCTGCACACCTGGAAGCCTCGTGTGGACATACACAGTAATGCAGCCTGTTGCCCTCCTCATGGACAGTGAGGACGCTTCCAGGAAAGATGTGGGCGTGTCTAAATGTTTCTTATCAGCTGACCCTGAAGCTCCACCCACCACAGCGAAACATGGCCTGAGACTTTTACTCAAAAAAAAAAAAAAAAAAANAAAAAAAAAAAAAAAAAAAAGATAAAAAAATAAAACTGGCTGAGTTTACTGATAGAAAAGTAGGGAGTACCCATTGTGCTAAATTAAAAATAAAAGAATAAATAAATGTTGAAATATAAACACAAATTACTAATAGGAGCATTTTTATTTATTTTCACATTTATTTGTTCATTTATTTCTGTATATATTTATTTCTGTAAATATATTTTTATAATAGTGCTAATACATTCCATTTATATAGCACTTTTCTAGATACCCAAAGTCGCTAAACAAAGAACATAGTCTTACTACACACTATAGTCTTACTACACACTTACTATAGTCTTACTGTATCAGTGTATAGTAAGAGTATAGAAAGCAGTAGTGGGCCTTCAGGGCCAGCAAAGCCTTCTCTGCTGGCCTAGAGACTGTCAGAATCATCAAATTATGTTTTTATAATTTAATATATATTTTATTAATGCTATATGTATTTTACAAAGTTCATTCCATCAGTTTTGTTATTAACATCATTTCATCGCTACGGTACTCTCCCTCTGCTTTCGCTGCTTCCAGTGCAGCTCATATAAATTGGAGCTTTTATCCAATCAGATTTTCCCCCTGTGCTGTCTCCGGGTAAAAAAATCTAGCCTGAGGCCTTCAGAATCTCAGTGAATCCCCTCTGCTATTCAAGCTAATGGAACGATGTTACTGATTGTCATATTCTTTAACCAGTCAGATTTCAAGTTTGCTGTGTTGGGCATGTTCTTTTACACGTCAGGGCCTTCTAGCTAGTCTTGGCCTACGTCATCAGAGTTAGCATTATGCTAACAGCTAAACAGCCTGCCAGAAATTCATCAGAAGAAGAAGAGAGCCGGTTAGCTTAGCTAACTCAAGTAAACCTAGCTAGCACGTAACGTAACATTAATGTTTATTTAAACTTTATTTCTTGACGTTTAGATTTTTAGATATAGTGCTTTAGATTTTTATTTAGTCCTGTTGTTTTTTAACACACAATGGCTGAAGGAGGAGAAGAAATGGATTTACAGCGCTTTTTTTCACATTTTGGAACTGAAACGCACTGATAATGTCCAGCCGTGTGGTTAAACTCTTTCTAAAGACAGAAAGGAGGA